>CATNWA010006185.1:0-11249 GCA_951230385.1 Staurois parvus | reverse complement strand
CCTTTCCCCGGCACTTTCCCTTCCCCTCCAACGACCTGCTAACCGCCAAAGCTAATGGCCACTATTCAGTGCTCCTACTCCTTGACCTCTCTGCGGCCTTTGACACAGTCGACCACCCCCTCCTCCTCAAAAAACTACACTCCTCGGCCTCAGAGATTCTGCTCTCTCCTGGCTCTCATCCTACCTGTCACAACGCTCTTTCAGCGTTACCTATAATGCCACCACCTCCCTCTCACTCCCCCTCTCTGTTGGGGTCCCTCAAGGCTCTGTCCTCGGGCCCCTTCTCTTCTCCATCTACACCTCCTCCCTTGGCCAACTCATACACTCTCACGGCTTCAACTACCACCTCTATGCTGACGACACACAAATCTATCTCTCAACCCCCCACCTCACCCCCTCGGTCTCCGCCCGAATCACACACCTGTTGAGCGACATATCAGACTGGATGTCGCTCCACTTCCTTAAACTGAACCTCTCCAAAACCGAGTTTCTTGTCTTCCCTCCAGCCCGGACACCACCCCCCATTGACTTCTCCATCATGTCCAACAACGCCACCATCAAACCCGCCCCGCAGGCCAGAGTACTTGGTGTCATTTTGGACTCCAACCTATCCTTCCAGCCCCAAGTCCACTCTTTAACAAACTTGTGCAGACTCCACCTCCGCAACATCGCCAAAATCCGCACGTTCCTAACTCCAGAAACCACTAAACAGCTCATCCACTCCCTCATCATATCGCGACTCGACTACTGCAACTCCCTCCTCACTGGCCTTCCTCGCCGCTGGCTATCCCCGCTTCAGTCCATCCTGAATACGGCTGCCAGACTCATTCACCTTTCGAACCGCTCCGTTTCCGCCACCCCCCCTCTGCCAATCCCTCCACTGGCTTCCGATTGCGCAACGGATCAAATTCAAAATCCTAACGCTGACGTACAAAGCTGTCCACCATACTGCCCCGAACTACATCACTGACCTAATATCCAAGTACCGCCCAGCACGCACACTCCGCTCCTCACAAGACCTCCTTCTCTCTAGTTCCCTGGTCTCCTCCTCCCATGCCCGCCTCCAGGACTTCTCCAGGGTGTCACCCATCCTCTGGAACTCCCTGCCCCAACCCATCAGATTATCACCTACTCTCCTCTCCTTTAGGCGCACCCTGAAAACCCATCTCTTCAGAGAAGCCTACCCCGCCCCCTGTTAACTTGCCGACCTCCTCCACTCTTCCTACCACTCCATCCCCCACAGCTATCTCCTCCTGTGCCACCATCCCCTCCCTCCTAGATTGTAAGCTTGAAAGAGCAGGGCCCTCGATCCCCTCATGTTTTGCATTGTATTGGTATTGTTCTGTCACATGTTCTGTCCCCCTTTGTAATGTACAGCGCTGAGCGAACTATTGGCGCTTTATAAATACTGTATAATAATAATAAAAAAATAATAATAATAACCCGCAGGGACTTCGTCGCTGCTCAAACTCCCTCTAACCCCGTTCCCCCTTACTCAACTACCCCCTCATCAGCCCTCTCCCACGGCCCCACCACTGCTCTGACCCCCACTTCCACCCCACCCTACATTCCTCATACTAAAGCCCCCCCAACACTCTGCACCTTTGACCTTACTACCATCGAGGAAGTCTCCAAGATCCTCTCTGATGCCCGCCTCACCACCTGCCCCCTCGACCCTATCCCCTCACAACTCCTACGACCTCCCTCCCCCTCCATCCTACGCTCCCTCACCCACATCTTTAATCTCTTCCTCTCCTCCTGCACTTTCCCCTCCCCTCTGAAACATGCACACATCACCCCCATACTTAAAAAGTTCTCCCTGGACCCCAATGACCCGAACAACCTCAGACCCATCTCCCTGCTCCCATTTACATCTAAACTCCTCGAGCGCCTAGTCTACACCTGCCTAAGCTCTCACCTCAACGACAACAACCTCCTCGATCCCCTACAGTCCGGCTTCCATCCCCTACACTCCACCAAAACTGCCTTACTCAAACTCTCCAACGACCTGCTAACCGCCAAAGCTAATGGCCATTATTCAGTGCTCCTACTCCTTGACCTCTCTGCGGCCTTCGACACAGTCGACCACCCCCTCCTCCTCAAAAAACTACACTCCCTCGGCCTCAGAGATTCTGCTCTCTCCTGGCTCTCACCCTACCTGTCACAACGCTCTTTCAGCGTTACCTATAATGCTACCACCTCCCCCTCACTCCCCCTCTCTGTTGGGGTCCCTCAAGGCTCTGTCCACGGGCCTCTTCTCTTCTCCATCTACACCTCCTCCCTTGGCCAACTCATACACTCTCACGGCTTCAACTACCACCTCTATGCCGACGACACACAAATCTATCTCTCAACCCCCCACCTCACCCCCTCGGTCTCCGCCCGAATCACACACCTACTGAGTGACATATCAGACTGGATGTCGCTCCACTTCCTTAAACTGAACCTCTCCAAAACCGAGTTTCTTGTCTTCCCCCCCAGCCCGGACACCACCCCCCATTGACTTCTCCCTCACATCCAACAACGCCACAATCAAACCTGCCCCACAGGCCAGAGTACTTGGTGTCATTCTGGACTCCAACCTATCCTTCCAGCCACAAGTCCAATCTTTAACAAACTCGTGCAGACTCCATCTCTGCAACATCGCCAAAATCCGAACGTTCCTAACCCCAGAAACCACTAAACAGCTCAGCTCATCCACTCCCTCATCATATCACGACTCGACTACTGCAATTCCCTCCTCACTGGCCTGCCTCGCCTCTGGCTATCCCCGCTTCAGTCGATCCTGAATACGGCTGCCAGACTCATTCACCTTTCCAACCGCTCCATCTCCGCCACCCCCGTCTGCCAATCCCTCCACTGGCTTCCGATTGCGCAACGGATCAAATTCAAAATCCTAACACTGATGTACAAAGCTGTCCACCATACTGCCCCATACTACATCACTGACCTAATATCCAAGTACCGCCCAGCATGCACACTCCGCTCCTCACAAGCCCTCCTTCTCTCTAGTTCCCTGGTCTCCTCCTCCCATGCCCACCTCCAGGACTTCTCCAGGGTGTCACCCATCCTCTGGAACTCCCTGCCCCAACCCATCAGATTATCACCTACTCTACTCTCCTTTAGGCGCACCCTGAAAACCCATCTCTTCAGGGAAGCCTACCCCACCCCCTGCTAACCTGCCGACCTCCTCCACTCTTCCTACCACTCCATCCCGCACAGCTATCTCCTCCTGTACCACTATCCTCTCCCTCCTAGATTGTAAGCTCGAAAGAGCAGGGCCCTCGATCCCCTCATGTTTTGTATTGTATTGGTATTATTCTGTCACATGTTCTGTCCCCCTTTGTAATGTACAGCGCTGAGTGAACCATTGGCGCTTTATAAATACTGTATAATAATAATAGTATGATGTATTTCATAACATCAAGACAAATAAAAATGTGTATCAAATAAAAAAAACGCTGCCTCATTTTTTTTTTTCATTTTTTATGTGGCCGAAATCAACAGAAAATCAATTTGTTGTTTATAATTTTCACTATCTGTTCTAATTTCTAAAAACAGTCTAACTTCTAAATAACGGTATCAAAAGATAGTACTAATTGTTCCCAAAAAAATAGTATCAGGATTGGCTAGGTTAACTGCAAAACACAGCAGCAATTGTAAGACAATCTATCACATGTTCAAAACCTTAAAAAATTCTTAGGGCTCAAAGGAGCTAATATAGATTTAAGGTGCTGGGACTCAAGTAGTTAAATATTTAAAATGTAAAAAGTAAACTTTATGATGACCTCAACTTTATCTGTGTGAAGTGTATTCCCTAGGCTTTTTTATTCACCGTGGAAGTTGTTTTTGTATGGTTATCCGTGTTGGAGTGTTAGAGAATTGATATTACTGCCTAAAATAATGCCTAGGATACCCAGCTACCATCATTTTTCCCAGATGGCTATTCCTACCTTTCAACTGTATGTTCAATATAAAGTGTCTGTTTCACTGGACCGTACTGTCAGTGACAGGGTACACATAAGCATGGAGAAGAGGTTCAGTAAGCATGGGCTGCGATGCTACATAGCAGGTATCACTAAATGGTGGACTTCGGTCCGAAAATGGATCGCATGACAGTCCTATCTGGACCATGGCTCCGCCACTTAGCAGCCTTGGTGTCCTCTCCCTGGTGAATCTTCTTCCTGCAACCACCTGCTCTGTAAGGTAGGATTGAAAAGGTTGCAGGAGGATTGTGATTGACAGGAGAAAATGTGATGTAAGGGAGGGGGCATTCATAATAGGGACTGGGTTGCAAAGAAGGAAGGGGGGCAGTGAAGAAAATCAGGATATAAGAAAGGGGGGCCGTAAAAGGGAGTTGGGTACAGATAAGGGGGGGCAGTTGTAAAGAGGACTGGAATACAAGTAAGGGGGGCTGTGCAAGGAACCGGGGTGCAAGTAAGGTGGCTGTGAAGGGGACTAGGATACATGCAAGGGGCTGTGAAGGGGACTGGGATATGAGCGGGGGGCTGTAAAGGGGACTGGGGTGCATGTAAGGGGGGGGTGTGAAGAGGATTGGGATACATGGAAGGGTGGCTGTGAAGGGAACTGAGATACAAGGAGGGGGATTGGGAAGGGGACTGGGGTGCAAGAAGGGGGCTGTGAAAGGGATTGGGATACAAGGAGGGGGTCTGAAAGGGGACTGGGGTGCAAGGAGGGGGGCTGTGAAGGGGACTGGGGTACAAAGAAGGGGGCTGTGAAGGGAACTGGGGTGCAAGGAAGGGGGGATGCGAAGAAGACTGGGGTGCAAGGAAGAGGGGGGCTGTGAAGGGGATCGGGGTACAAGGAGGGGAGCTGTGAAGGGAACTGCAGTGCAAGTAAGGGGAGGGGCTGTAAAGGGGACTGGAATGCAAAGAGGGGAGCATTGGAGGAAACTGGGATACAAGGAAGGGGGACTTTGAAGAGAACTGGGAATTAAGGAGGGGGACTGTAAAAGGGCTGGGGTGCAAGTACATGGGAGGGGGGCTGTGAAGAGGACTATGATACAAGAGGGGCTGTGATGGCAGCTGGGGTGCAAGAGAGGGGGGCTGTAAAGGGGCTGGGGTGCAAGTAAAGGGGCTTAAAGGGGGCTGGGGTGCAAGGAAGTGCGCTGTGGAGGAAACTGGGATACAAGGAAGGGGGACTGTGACTGGACCTCTGCAAAATTTAATTCAATACCCCTGCTATATAGTGTATTCTTCTTGGCACACTAGGTCAATATCCTGGAAGCTGGGAAGGATACAGGATAAAGGCGCACAGCCCCATAGCTGGTAGTTCCACAAGATCTCAAGTCCAATGGTGACAGTTCAGTCATCTGTACCCCCTTCTCCTCACTGGACCTATTCTCCAAGATCTTGGAGCCACAATTCCTCCCACAAGTGCCCCCAAGCATATGCAACATCTGAGGCTAAATGATGCAGGGACGTGACGTCGGACGTTGCTCGTTGACCGGAAGTGGCGGAGCAGCTCTCTTAACTAAGGTGATATCGGTATTAGCGTTTCCAGATGCTGCTCAAGAGATGGTGTTATTGGAATATATGCGTTTTTAATGTCATTTTAATGTAAGCATATTCATTAAAGCCTGGATCTAATTTTTACTGGATATATTACACTATATGGTCCTTTCTTTCTCTATGAGTGATTGCCTATGGATGGCCCTGGGAAATATTGCGTTATGCTTGGAAATATGGGATAACCAGGCATCTGGTATAGCATTTGCGGGATAATCTTGAGGATTGGTGGCTTATTGGATTATTCTCTTAGAAGACTTTTTGATCATGTATTTAGGGTAAGAGTATTTGCTCTAGCGACATAGAAGTGTTCACAGAGTGCTCACGGAGAAGTGTTCATATAGAAGTGTACACGGAGTGCCTCACTATTTCATGTGTTTTCACGTTGTGTTTTCATGTTGTATTTTCACAATTTTTCACATATTAGTTATTTATGTATATATGGTTTTGATCACTGATAATACACTATCTAACTTTAATTTCATTTTTTGGAGGTATATACGGTGAAAATGGATCATACTTTAAGACTATTACACTGAAGAAATAATAAGGAAGATTCACTGACACTAAAGAGGATTCATTATTTATAGAATTATATTATTATTATTATTATAATACAGGATATAGTGTCAACAGTTTGCGTAGCACTTTACAATATAGTGCAGTTGCAATACAATAACGTACAAGAGGTTAAGAGAGCCCTGCTCATAAGGGCCGGCACTGCCACTAGGCGAACTAGGCAGCCCCCTAGGGTGCACTGCCACCTAGGGCACAGCAATGGCTGCTGTTTTACCTACTCTCCGCTGACTTCTTAACACAGGCTTCCCAAATTTCTATTGTTTGCTGTAGGGTAAATCTTGTATTACACATTGAAGTTTGCAGCTTATTCTGGTGTAACCTTATGTTTCTGCAGCTTGAAATCAGCTGGCACATTTCTATTGTTTTCTGCAATGTCAATCCTATATTGCATTCAACATTTGCAGTCTATTGCAATGCTCCAGCATTGTAAAAGTGCCACACTATGTTTCCACAGGTAAATATTATTTGAAATGAATGCTGCGGTGTAAATCCTGTGTTATGCCTCAAAGTTTTCAGCCTGATGTGGTGCTTAGCTTTCAAAGTGTATAATATTTGCTGCAGGGTAAGTCCTGCATTGTGCCTTAAAGGTGCTTTGGCACTGTAAATGTGCTAAACAATGTTTCCACAGTCGGAACTTAGCTGCAAAAATATCCAGTGATTGTTGCAGGGTACATCTTGCTTTGTTTCTATTCCAATGCCCAGGCACTGTAAATGTGCCACAAAATGTTTCTCCAGTTCAACTGCAGCTGTCATAGTCACTGAACAATATTTCTAGCTATTGTCTCTCGGATAATACTTTCATTTTTATTACAAAATGAAAAACTTGCCTCTCCTTCTGATATTGCAGCCTAACCAAGCTGCTTACATACTGCCCAGCCACTGGACAATAATAGTGGCTCTTGTCTTTCAAATAATATGCTCTACTTTCTACTTTAAAGTTAAACCTCATCTCTCCCTCTTATACTGCAGCCTAACTATCCTTCACCTACTGTTCCACTATTAAAGAATATTTGTCTATTGTCTCTCAAATAATACAAACTTTTTTCTATTTCAAGATGAAACCTGCCTTGTCTTTCCCTCTTATATTGTGACCTAACCAAGCTACTTACAGGCTGTCTCTTTTCTATTTGCTGCTGATTTAATTAATTGTGTACTGTCCTGACACAAGCTGATTTTCACCAAACTCATACCTAAAGTCTATGTTTTGAATATTTTGAAAAATACTATTAATTATAACTTGGTTTTTACATATTATTAAACTTGCATTTTATTGACAATAGTGTGGTGCTGCGAAAAAGAGATGCTCAAACCAGATTATTATACTGTTTTCTCATTGGCCAATTTATACTTGCGATCTTTCCTATGCCATTCTTTCCATATAAGCTTTGTTAAATCTTCACAATTACAATATCTAACAAACTGCAGGATAAATATACAATGAAAAGTCTTGCAACATTTAATAAAAGGATAGCACTGTTACAGGGTAGGTGACATCAGTCATAAGCAAATAGGTGGAAAAAAACACCCTCAGTAGTATCACCCATGCATTGGGGAATAAGCAGGTAACCAAATCAGAAAAGTAGATCGCTTGGCAGGTAGAAACTGCCCCAATCACTCTGTACAGAGCCCAAAGAGACCCTAACGTTTCATAGAACTGATCACCATTCAGCCATGATTAGGGATTGGTATGTGGGGTCATTTACAAGTGCATTCAATATGCCCACATTTTGGTCATTTTGAAACTCTATTCTGTGAGATATAAATCAGCTCTCCCATCGCTGCTATGAGGGCAACCCTTCTGAGCCATTCTATTATAGAGGGGATACACTTAAAACGCAAATGCAATGGTATACACAGCTGTGCAGTGCTGATCATGTGCATTGCTATAGATTTGTAATACAAAAACACTGGCAGTGCAGAGAGGTGAATAAGATATTAAGCAGGAGAGTCTTTTGGAGGTAGCGTGGAGACCGCTACAACTATGTCATGAATAGCCTCCAGAAGCTTTGTATCTCTGGGCAAGCGCACCATATGTGGAGCAATGATCCTTCCTCCTTCTGCCTTCTCCAATACAGGTTAGAGTTTGAAAGGGATATTTTATGTAAAAGGGCAGGTGTACTGTGCCAACATGACCTAGGTTTGAAACAATTTTCCTGTATTGTGATATTCTAGGATACTTTGTGTACCACCATATTGATGGTTGTCCAATCATTATCCAATAGTTACTGACCAAGATCTCTTTCCCAAGCCATACATGCCATCCCTGGCTTTGCTCAATGAGAGCTGAAATGGAGTTGATAAACTGAAGATATTAAATGTCTCTGCTGCAATTGCCTATTACACAGCGATTTGAAAGAAGTAAGCAAACGTGAGAGGGAGCTAGGTGCCTGGATCATTTTACAAGTGTCAGACTTGGATATAAGACCAGAATGGGAACAATTTAGTATGCAAAGCATGCAAGAGTTCTTCCAGTCTGGCAAAGTGTCCTATCTGGAAGAATTACTGAGTGATTATGTAATCATATGGTTATTCCATAGGGAAAAGCAGGATTACACCTAACTAGAGTAAGGGAGATGAGTGAAGACAATATAGAAGTGGCTTTACAGCATTCATGAAAGCTGTTGAGAAGAGATCCCATAGTCAGGTGGTCTAGGAGAGACCTTGAAATGTGTATTAACGGTATCCAAAGAAGAGATCCCAAGGCCAGTAGTGAATAGGAGTGTTCCAGACCCAATTATTTGCAGATCAGTGAAGACTCCAGTCTACTACTCTAGATAGTTGACTGGCCCAGAAGTATTTTCAAAAGTCTTGGAGGCCGATAGCACCTTTAGATTTACTGTGGGTAGGGTAAGGTCAGCCCAGCTTTTTTTTTAGGAGTAGTCCCCTTCCAAACGAATATTGTATACATCGCCTTATAGGCTACAAAGAAGGTAGGAAGTAACCAAATTAGGATAGACTGTAGTTTGTACAGGACTCTTGGAAGAACTGTCATTTTCCGTCCGCCATCCAATCAAAGAAAAGTGGGGTCTATTCCAGATTTTGGAGATGCCATCGCACATTTTGTAGTTCAGGGAGGAAGTTCCTGGAGAATAACTTGGTCAAATTAGAGGGAAGTTGGATCCTTAAAAATGTGATGACATCCAATTTCCATCTAAAGAGAAAGCAATCTTGGCCGTTTCACTACCTCCCGGAAAAAAGGGAAACAAATTAAGCCATGTGATTTTGCATAGTTTATTTTAAGATTGGAGTTAGCCTAAACGTATTCTAGATCCTGTAAGGTAGTGCACTGTTTCCTGAGGAATAGTAGAACATTGTCAGTAGAGATGAGCGAATTATTCAAAAATTCGATTCGACTGATTCGGCCAATTCGTGAAAAAATTTCGATTCGAGTCGAATATATTCGTTGCGAATTTAACTTATAAAAGGGTGTTTCTAGGCTTCAGAGAGCCTTTATATTAGTGCAGAACACTGTACCTTTAATTTAAATGCCCTTGGAGTCTGCTGGGGAAGAGAAATAATACTGTCAGTCAGTATGACATGCAGATGAGTGCCGTCGATCTTAGAATCACCGCACACTTCACTCATTTGGGCAGTCACGGGGCCAAAACCAGAGTGTGGAGCCACAGTGTGGCGGTGGAGGCAGCAGCAATGGGAGGCCATACAGCACCCTATGACAAAATGAAACCCACCAGCAGTGTGAGGAGACCTGAAAGTGGCACATGGCAGAGTGTGGCGATGGAGACAGCAACAATGGGAGGCCGTACAGGGACCCATGACACACTGTGGACCTGGCAGCAGCATGAGGAGGCGGTACAGGGGCCCATGACAGATTACAGGCCTGGCAGCAGCATGAGGAGTTGGTACGGGGGCCCATGGCAGATTACGGGCCTGGCAGCAGCAATGGGAGGCCGTACAGGGACCCATGACACACTCTGGACCTGGCAGCAGCATGAGGAGGCGGTACAGGGGCCCATGACAGATTACGGGCTTGGCAGCAGCATGAGGAGTCGGTACGGGGGCCCATGACACACTCTGGACCTGGCAGCAGCATGAGGAGGTGGTACAGGGGCACATGACAGATTATGAGCCTGGCAGCAGAAACTTGGAAAGGAGGACGTTCAGCTTCTGCACCGTCGGGTGCGTGCTCGCAAACTGTTGTCTCTTGGAAACGGATTCCAAGAAAGACTGCTGACGGAATCCGTGAAGAGGAGTAGCAGGAGAAGGAGCATCTGAACGAGCGGAAGATGCCAACAAGCGACAACAGGGGCCCATGACAGATTACGGGCCTGGCAGCAGCATGAGGAGTCGGTACGGGGGCCCATGGCAGATTACGGGCCTGGCAGCAGCAATGGTAGGCCCGTAATCTGCCAGCACCCTATGACAAAAAATGGAACCCACCAGCAGTGTGAGGAGACCTGAAAGTGGCACATGGCAGAGTGTGGCGATGGAGACAGCAGCAATGGGAGGCCGTACAGGGACCCATGAGAGACTGTGGACCTGGCAGCAGCATGAGGAGGCGGTACAGGGGCCCATGGCAGATTACGGGCCTGGCAGCAGCGATGGGAGGCCCATAATCTGCCAGCACCCTATGACAAAAAATGGAACACACCAGCAGTGTGAGGAGACCTGAAAGTGGCACATGGCAGAGTGTGGCGATGGAGACAGCAGCAATGGGAGGCGGTACAGGGACCCATGAGACACTGTGGACCTGGCAGCAGCATGAGGAGGCGGTACAGGGGCCCATGGCAGATTAAGGCCTGGCAGCAGCAATGGGAGGCCCGTAATCTGCCAGCACCCTATGACAAAATGGAACCCTGGGCTGGGGCAGGCAGAACCGCCGTATCTTTATCACGGTTTTCCCAGGCCACCGAATGGCGACGCTGCATATGCTGCCGCAACGCTGTAGTCCCAACATGGGCCCCCTGGCCACGCTTGACTTTCTGGCCACATAGTCGACATACGGCTACGTTTACTTCCTCGGGCGGCTTGACGAAAAATTGCCACACCGCCGAGTAGGAAACTTTGCCCCCGCTACTCCTCACTGGCTGACTGCTACTTCCTCCGTGCACACCGGCACCACTACTGGCCGTGGTGGTAGGCTGCAGTGGAGCTGGTGCTCTACTCTGTGGCCGTTTGCCTCCA
>CATNWA010006184.1:0-11460 GCA_951230385.1 Staurois parvus | reverse complement strand
AGAGCCTCCAATCATACAGTCCCCCATCACAGATCCTCCAATCACAAAGTCCCCAATTGTACAGTCCCCCATCACAGATCCTCCAGTCGCACAGTCCTCAGTCACAGAGCCTCCAATCGCTCAGTCCCCGATCACAGAGCCTCAAATCACACAGTCCACAATCATTAAAGCCTCCAATCACACAGTCCACAATCACAAAGCCTCCAATCACATAGTCCCCCATCACAGAGCCTCCACTCACACAGTCCCCATCACAGAGCCTCCAATCATGCAGTCCCCAATCACACAGTCCCCAATCCCAGAGGCTCCAATCGCACAGTCCACAATCACAGAGCCTCCAGTAGCACAGTTCCTGATCACAGAGCCTCCAATCACACAGTCCACAATAACAAAGCCTCCAATCACACAGTCCGCAATCACAGAGCCTCCAATCATGCCGTCCGCAATCACAGAGCCTCCAATCGCACAATCCTCAGTCACAGAGTCTCCAATTGCACAGTCCTCAGTCACAGAACTTCCATTCGCACAGCCCCCAATCACAGAGCCTCCAATCACACAGTCCCCCATCACAGAGCCTCCAATCACACACTCCACAATCACAAAGCCTCCAATCACACTGTCCCCTATCACAGAGCCTTCAATCATACAGTCCCCCATCACAGAGCCTCCAATCATGCAGTCCCCAATCCCAGAGCCTCCAATCGCACAGTCCCCAATAACAGAGCCTCCAATCGCACAGTTCCCTATCACATAGCCTCCAATCACACAGTCCACAATAACAAAGCCTCCAATCACACAGTCCACAACCACAAAGCCTCCAATCGCACAGTCTCCCATCACAGAGCCTCCATTCGCACAGTCCTCCATCTCAGAGCCTCCATTCACACAGTCCTCCATCTCAGAGCCTCCAATCACACAGCCCTCCATTACAGGGCCTCCAATCACACAGTCCACAATAACAAAGCCTCCAATCACACAGTCCACAATAACAAAGCCTCCAATCACACAGTCCACAATCACAAAGTCTCCAATCGCACAGTCCCCCCACCACAGAGCCTCCATTCGCACAGTCCTCCAATCACACAGCCCTCCATTACAGGGTCTCCAATCACGCAGTCCCTCATCACAGAGCCTCCAATTGCACAGTTCCCCATCACAGAGCCTCCAATCGCACAGTTCCCCATCACAGAGCCTCCAATCGCACAGTCCCCCATCACACAGTTCCTTCTTCACATCAGAGTCCCAATTTTGGCTCCAGCAACAAATCAGAGTATAGTAGGTGGAGAAGGCCATAGGTCAGCTTCATGCTTTGCCATGGTGCAGGCGGGCCTGCCGCTAACACCATAGCACTGTATGAAGCTGTGCATCCTGCCTCAGAGTGTCAATGGCTGGTATGGTGCTGATGACCAGCCCACCATCACCATGGCAACACATGGCATTATATGTGCAGCATGTGGGCATTAAAGCTCACCCTCCCTGCTACCACACATATGTAACACATAGTCAGCAGGAGGTTTAAGCTATTTGTACTGAGGGGATTCTTGTTTTTTGGCAGCTGACTTTCCATTTAGCATAAAATATTCACTTTAAGGGCCAGTTCACACTACAAGCATTTCAGTGTGTTTTTTGTTTCTGCATCCAAAATGCACAGAAAGTAGGTTATATAGTTGTCAATGTCATAGTTCATATCAGTGCTTGCCGTTTTTAGTGTGTTCCGGATGCAGAAAAAAAAAGGATAACAGGCTGCATTTTTCCTGCATAGAACTGTACTGGAACGCAGTAAAACACATAAAAAAACGCACCAGAACGCACCAAAAACAATTGAAACACACGTCCCTATTTAAATGGCAGAAAAAGTGAAGGGGGAAAAATTAACTGGAATGCATCAAAAACGCACCGATATGCACCAAATACACGTCAAAAGTGCGCATTCATAAACGCATCCGGTACACATCTGGATTGCGTTTCTATACTTTGAACCGGCACTAAAGAATATGTAAACCCAACATTTCATATTCCTGATATGTGCCTGCTGTACTTTGTACTTGTGTGAAAAAGTATCCTGTTCTCTTTCTATTGCTTACTTTGTGTAAAATCCCTGGTGTTCCTGTCAGTCCCTTTGATTTGCTATTAAAAACTGACCACACTAAGCAGGAGAGCACAGCATGGTCAGTTTTCTGACTATGTTGGGAACTAATCCAATGATCGGGTTTGTGCTGACTCGCCCACTCTGCACAGCTATTCACTGGGAAGATCATTGAGCTGCTCTGTCTCCTCCCCCAGCTCTTATGCAGCTGAGAACAGAGGGAATGTGGTCACTTATAAAAAAGGGGAAAAAGGTATTTTATAGTGGTGGTTTTTTTTATATCTATACACATATGTTTTGCTTTTCATCTGTATCAGTCGGCCTTTTGAACCTTTAACTGGTACTGAATATCCTCCCAGCTGGCTAAGAGAGACTTATTTAATATTACAGATATGTATATAGTGCCGACAGTTTATACAGCACTTTACATGCTATACATTCACATCAGTCCTTGGCTTCAAGTAGCTTATAAACGAAGAAATCTAGCTCACATATTTGCACACACATAATAGGGCCAGTGTGAACTGTCTTGGAAATTCACTTTCAATGAATTTTCCTTACCGTGAGTGCCCGCAGTTTGATGCGCAGCAATCCCCCATAAAGCTGTGCGAACTTCGCTGCAACCGTATTGCGCCCTCCGCTTACCGCGACTGCAGCTTAGCTCCACGATTCCTGCACCTCCAACCAGTGTGCAAAGGTTTAGCTCTTTTGAGATGTGGGGAAATGGAGCTCCAGTAATCCACTAATAAATCAGACGATACTCCCAGGTTAAAGTTGGAATCCACTCTGCCCGGGTCTAACCCTAGACTCCTGTTTTTATTATCTTACAAAACACACACCCCACACGGGGCCAAGTCAATCCCCTCCCACAGAGCAATGTATAGGGAGTGTCCATACACGAGAATGTCCATCCTGCTCGGAGTGCAAAGTTAACCTTAACCTATACTAAGAACCAATTAAACCAGTTTTTCTGTCCTCCCCCGTAAGCTCACTTTGGAGAGCAAGTTTCACATTATTTACATGCTATCAGCTCCCAGCAGTATGTACATTGTCTGTACAAAGCATCCCCTAGATTAACCTCTTGCCGACCGCGCATAGCCGAATGACGGCTTCACCGCGGCCGGCCAGTTCTGAGTGGACGTCATATGACGTCCTCCCAGAACGCGCTCTCCTGCGCGCCCCAGGGGGCGCGCACCCGGCGATCTCCGTGATCGCTGTGTCCTACGGACACAGCTGATCACGTGATGTGGTGAAAGGCCGATCCCACCGGCCTTTTTACCACGTGATCAGCGGTGTCCAATGACACGCTGATCACAGGGAAATGCAAGTGCCGGTTCTCGGCTGCACTTTCCTCACGCTGTCAGATCGTGAGGAAAGTACTGCCGAGAACCGGCAGTTGTCAGAGCGGGATCGGCACCGATCATCAGGGCACTGATGATCAGTGCCCTGATGATCGGTGCCCAGCAGTGACACCCGCAAGTTCCCGCCCAGCAGTGTGCCCCACTAGCCCCGCCCACCCGTTCCCAGCAGTGCCCCCACCTGTGCCCAGCAGTGCCCCCCTGTGCCCAGCAGTGCCCCCACCTGTGCCACTCTGCAGTGCCACCTACCTGTGCCCAGAAGTGCCACCCTACATGTGCCCAGCAGTGCCACCCACCTGTGCCCACCAGTGCCACCCACCTGTGCCCACCAGTGCCACCCACCTGTGCCCACCCACCAGTGCTGCCCACCAGTGCCACCCACCAGTGCAGCCAGCAGTGCTGCCAGTCAGTGCCACCAGTCAGTGCCCAGGGGTTGTGCCAGTCAGTGCCGCCAGTCAGTGCCCAGAAGTGATGCCAGTCAGTGCCGTCTATCAGTACCCATCATCAGTGTCACCTATCAGTGCCGCCTATCAGTGCTGCATATCAGTGCCGCCTATCCGTGACCCCTAATTAGTGCTGTCTATCAGTGCCGCCTATCTGTGCCACCCTCATTAGTACTGCCTATCAGTGCCCTTTAGTGCTGCCTATCAGTGCCCATCAGTGCCGCCTATCAGTGCCCATCAGTGCCGCCTCATCAACGCAAATCAGTGAAGGAGAAAAAATACCTGTTTGAAAAATTTTATAAAAGATACAAATAACTTTTTTTTTTTTTTCAAATTTTTTGCACATTTTTAATTTATAGCGCAAAAAGTAAAGCGCCCCAGTGGCGATTAAATACCACCAAAAGAAAGCTCTATTTGTGAGAAAAAAATGATCAAAATTTCATATGGGTACAATGTTGCATGACCGCGCAATTGTCAATCAAAGTGCGGCAGCGCTGAAAGCTGAAAATTGGGCCTGGGTAAGGAAGGGGGGTTATAAGTGCCTGGTAGGCAAGTGGTTAAACAGTGCCAGTCTGTATCTGAATGGGCTCGATACGATCTTTTATTAAAACACATCCATCCAGATACAGTTCAGGTCGGTAGCGGCCTTGTATAGATATACATGAGCCTACACGCGGAGTTCGCACTGCCTGGCGCCTGGCCATACGAAGTCCATGTGGTACTATGCTGCTGATATGTGGATACAGGCCCGCGGCCTACTGCCGGCGACATTCGCATCGAATGCCGTGGTGGCATACACGCCAGTCTATAAGCGCAGATCTGCCATCTCATCCATTACTGAGCTGAGTACGGTAATATATACATTGTAAATGCGCATGGCCTAATTGCAGCCTTCAGAGCTTTAATTAAGCCACACGAGAGGCATATGAATAACACTAATATATGACACATTTAAAGGACAACCTGTAATAGAAAATTTCCATGACATTCCCTCCTGTTTTATCATATTCTCCTTGTGTCCCTTCTTGATCTTCTTCAGCTTGATGGGTGTAGTCTCAAAACCTTAAAGAGTTGGTCTTAGACCAGAGTTCCTGTAGTTGTCCCTGAGAATAAAGCTCCACGGGGTACCTGAAACAACAAGACTAGGCGCAAGAGCGTTGGAGCCTTCACTACAGGAAGGCTCTTGCAAAAACCACAAACAGAACTTTTTCAAACTGTTCCGGCAAATGGAACCGGGCTTGTGGTATAAAACAATGCTTGTGATCCCACGGTGGTCCGGGGAGATCAGCAGCAGATTCTCAAATTGCCCCTGCAAACGGGTCCACACAAGGCTGGTCTCGACCCAGACGGTTTTCCAAAAAGCGGAACAAACAAATCTTGCAGCTTTATACACAAACAACGATGAGGCTTGAAGCTTGCTTGGAGGTCTTGGAGAACATGGTCTTTAGGGAGATAAATTAAAGGGAAAGCCAGGACGTAAACCTGCAGAGAAGGTGGCTGGTTGGTGAGGTCTTCCTCCAATCAGTGGTTGGAGTGGGATCCCAGGAGCGCCATGGAGATGTGGTCGTCTGCCCGAGCTTGGCTTACACGGTTGATGAGGCAACAGGAACATCTCACCGCGGCATACAAGAGACAAAGGAAAAGAGAAGCATCAGGACATACACTCCCACTTCCTTCAACCAAGATCTGATGGAGAAAAGGAAATCTCCCAATCCTCCCAAACCCTTGAACGGATTCCAACCCTCACTAGCTGTAGCTCTAGCTTTTCCCTGTAGTTCACTAACTTTGTCCATATGGGCCTGGACCTTGTCATCGGTGTCTTCTATCCAGGTACAACAATCCTCTCCGATGAACTCACAGAAACCCCCTTTGGCGGCTAAAAGATAATCAAGGGCCATCTTCTCCTGAAGCACTAAAATTCCCATCTGCCATTGTTCTTGGGCAATTTTTTCTGACAGCCTCTACGGTTCGTTAAACATACTATCCACGATGACAGAAAAATTGTTCAGGCGCTTCATAAGTTCTATTCCCCAACCTGTCCATGAAGGAAACCAAGCCCATGCCTGGTCGCCCTCAGAGAACAGCTCCCTACGAACTCTCCCTGCCATCCCTACCTTCTTGTGAACCATCAACTCTTCATGATCCATTCCTACATAGGATGCGGGGACTAGCTTTTATGAGGGCACACGAACCTTTCGCGTTCTGGGGAAATGTTCTATAGGCTGCCGAACCACACAGAATATAGTACGGACTGGCAGAGCAGAGTAGGAGGAGTTCTTCGTTCGGCCTCTGGCACTGAGTAACAGTTGCACAGACTGGGGGATTGCTCCCTCAGTCTGCACATCACATCCGTCCTTCCAACAAACGTGTCTGGTCGGTCAGTGTGGTTACTCAGAAGGGAAGTCTGGTTAGTCAGATTGACAGTTATACCTCCCTCGCAGGTGGTAGTCCCAACAAACTTGTTACCATCAGCCAAAGCTGATGTTAAAGCACACCTGAAAGGCTGCCTAGCTGCCCAGTTACCCATAATGGACTGACGAGGGCCCTACAGGAGCTAGAGCTAATATTGGTACTGAAACTGATGTTACCTGCTAAAAATGTGTCATTAAGTTCTACAGAAAAATGTCTACGTGGGGGCTGACCAGGGGTCCCTTGCTTTTTCATGCCGACACGGATGTCATATAGGGCATGAACAGCGGCCATTGCGGACATGTGATGACTGGGTGGGGGCTTAGAGCATACCCAACAGTTGGTTTTGTTGGCTGCTCTGGCTAATCGCAGGTGCATTATAAATAAAAGGTTGGGGTATCTGCCGTCTTTTCCTCCGTTCACACACATGTAAGACATACAAACAAAAAAAGAAAAAGGAAAATGACACCCCTCATTCTCTGGTGTAGCTGAAAAGCTGCTTGCAGTGGCTTGCGTGCACCCAGTTGTCTCGTCCCTCGAGCTTGAGTGAGGTAGGTGTCGTCGTCAGCTGGACTTGGTATGGTCCGGTGAATCGTGGCTCGAGTCCGGTTCTTTGATGTTTCTTTAGGACGACCCAATCACCTGGCTCAATAGAAAGAACACCCGTTATTGCATTTGGATCCGGGAGCGATTCGCGAACCCGATGGTGTATCTTCTGCAGCTCCCGTTGCAGAGATTGCACGTTACCTGTAAGCTGTGAATGCAAAGACGACAACTGTTGAGGAAAGTACAAACCCTGTTTTGGGAGGTCCCCCCAAACAACACCTCGTAGGGTGACAGCCCATGTGGTTGCCGAGGGGCATTCGGATGGAATAGAGGGCAATGGGGAGACACTCGGGCCAAGGTTTTTGGGTATCGGCCATGATTTTGGAGATCCTGTTTTTAAGGATTCCGTTGAGACGTTCAACCTTACCGCTACTCTCGGGGTGATATGGGGTGTGTAGCCCTTGGTTGATGTGAAGGGCTTTACATACCTCTGCAAAGATCTGTCCAGTGAAGTGTGACCCCCTATCGGACTCGATGGTTTCAGGTAGACCCCAGCGGCACACAACCTCAGACAGGATTTTCTTCGCCGTGGTACTAGCGTTGGCACACGTAACGGGCCACGCCTCAGGCCAGCCTGAAAACATATCTACACAGACCAAGGCGTATTCGTATGGCCCACTCTTTGGTAACGAGATGTAATTGATCTGGATGCGTTGGAAGGGGCGCTCAGGTTTTGGTGAGTGCCTTTGAGGCATTACTACCGTTCTGCCAGGGTTGTGTAGGGCACAAACTAGGCAAGAAGCTGCAAATGTAGCTGCAGCAGTACTGAACCCAGGTGCAATCCAATGCTCGTCTACCAATGCACACATAGCCGTCTTAGATTGGTGCCCAGGGTAATGAGCCAAGTGGGCCATCATGGGGAAAAGGGACTTTGGCAAACACCATCTTTTGTTCAGGCACCAAATGTCATTCGACCCTTGGGAGGCTCCCGCTGCTGTCCATCTAGCCTTCTCCTGCAAACCCGCCTGCGATTGCAGCTTTTTAAACTCGTCTAATGAAACCTCTGAAGGAATGGCCAGCATCAGAAACCCCCTTTCCTGAACCAGTGCACCGGCCTTTGCGGACCGATCTGCCAAAGCGTTTCCCACATGCCTCCACACTAGTCTCAGTAGTATGAGCCTTCACCTTAAGAACAGCTATCTCCCGTGGCAGGCTGAAAGCAATGAACAACCTGTCAATCAGTTCTGTATGCTTCACTGGTTTACCTGAACTTGTGAGAAATCCCCTCACTTTCCAGATGGGACCAAAGTCATGTGCAATACCAAACGCATACCTCAAATCCGTATAAACATTAATCCTCTGACCTTCATGCAACTCACATGCCCTGGCCAGTGCCCACAGCTCAGCTTCCTGAGCTGATATATGTGCGTTCAAAGAGCCCTTTTCCACAACGTCACTTTCCGTTGTGACCGCGGTAACCAGTGTGTGGCTTACCGTCTTGGGTGTAGTACCTGGACCCATCGACAAAAAGATTTTTCGCTTCCGGTAGTGGCGCTTCCTTCACCGGGCTGATCGCCGCTGACTCCAGTTCCATCAAAGAAATGCAGTCGTGTCCTTTGGAAGAGAGGTTAGTAGTGGAAAAAGAAGACATGTTAGCAGAAGAGAGGTGTTAGTATTGTTAGTCGGGTTGCAAGATTTAGCACTGTCGTTGCTGTCCTCCCCCCCTTCTCGTCTTCCAACACAGGAAGAAGAGAAGCTGGGTTAAGAATAGTGCATCGTTTGATAGTGAGGTTAGTAGGGGTAGGAGGGCTACCTCGTATTTGGTCAATCTTGCTGCAGAGAGATGTTTAGTTTGGACCTTGTTGTCAGGGCTCCGGGTATGATGACCAGAGGTGTGTGGACTGACACAGGGAAACGCAGGCTTCAGATATAGTAAAAACAATATAATTTATTTAAGACTAAACAATACATAAACGCAGTGCAAGACTAGACATAAACACAGTGCAAACAAACCAAAACCCCCAACAGACAACAAAAAGAACAATACTAAGCGTAGTCGGACGGGCCGGGTCAGGAACAATCAGACAGACAAGGTACCAAAGGAGCAAACTGGAGAGTGGTCAGGAATAGCAGAGGTCAGGACAGGCGGAGTTCAATCAGAGTCAGGGATCAAGCAGGATCAGACAGGAAGCCGACAGGATGCAGGTACAGGGGCTCTTGGGAAAACATACACCAAGGCCCTGATTGCAAGTCTGGCCATTCCTTATATGCACCTCCTGCAATCAGCCTCAGATGTTTTGGCTGACTGCAGAAGTGAGCCTCTGGTTGCTGAGAGCACCCTCTGGCTAGTCCTGGTACTGCAACCCACAAGGCAGGTGAGTCCCACCACTATTGGCGAGTCCATTTCTGACAGTACCCCCCCCCCCCCAAGGAGCGGCCTCAGGACGCTCCAAACCGTCCTAAATGGGCAAAATGTTCCACCGCCCGGATCCGGTAATTGGCAGGATATCAAGGACTGGTACATCAGGCTGGCTGGGCACCGGGCAGAGGCACATCAGGCTGGGCACCGGGCAGAGGCACATCAGGCTGGGCACCGGGCAGAGGCACATCAGGCTGGGCACCGGGCAGAGGCACATCAGGCTGGGCGTCGAGCCATCTGGCAAGACCGCGGGTGCCAAGCCATCTGGCAAGACCGCGGGCGCGGAGTCATCTGGCAAGACAGCGGGCACCGGGTGAACTGGCAAGACAGCGGGCATCGGGTCGTCAAGCAAGACAGCGGGCATCGGGTCGTCAAGCAAGACAGCGGGCATCGGGTCGTCAAGCAAGACAGCGGGCATTGGGTCGTCTGGCATCAGGGTATCAGGCTGAATTGCGGGTGCCGGGGCACCAGGCTGAACCATGGAAGGTGGGTTCAATGACGGCAGGCTGACCAGTTTGGATACTGGCAGGATGGTACTGGTTGCAAAGAATTTTCGCTTTTTCCTGGTTTTAGTTACTGGAGCACAGGAAGTAAGCGCAGGTTTGTAAGTGGATAGAGCAGCTGTAGGCAGAGAAGAGCTGGGGGATGGAACAAAGGAGGGAGCAGTTGCTACAGAGGACTTCTTTACAGGGTTAAAGAAAGGATAGGTGCAGCGAGTGGGAGCAGGTGACTGATATGTGGTAGTTAGCAGAGTATACTGGGCAATCACTGGGGGTGCTGTCGGGGATGCAGGAAGAGTGCCTTGAGCAGAGGAATGACGTTGCAAGCTGACTGAGGCTGGGTGCAACAAGTCTGACCATGTCTGCAGTATGGGTTGAACAAAACTCAGCTTACACAAAGCCTGTCTGGTCAAAGACTGCACTGAATTTATACAATCTCTTAGTACCTGTTGTGAACATGCAGAATAATGCTCCAGAAAGTAATCTACATCATCCTCCAATAACCATACCAGGGACTCTACCTGGTCGGCACTAAATGGCGGCAAAAATTCATCCCTGCTTTCGGGGGGGTACCAGATGAAACCAACTCTGCACAAACCTGAATCAATGGTTGCACCTCAGAGAACTCTGTGCCCTGATCTACTAGGCAATGAGCGATCCTTATGCACTCTAGTAGTTGAGCCCGGGTATACTCCTTCAGAGTCTGATAAGCATAATCTCTGTCATCAAACACTAGCAGAGACAAATACACCACCTCATCAAGATTCATCCTTCCCAGCAACAATAAGCCAAGATGGCTTCCCTGTGCAGCCACTTCTGGTTAGGATTGGCCTTGGTGTAATGTCAGGGCTCCGGGTATGACCAGAGGTGTGTGGACTGACACAGGGAAACGCAGGCTTCAGATATAGTATAAACAATATAATTTAAGACTAAACAATACATAAACGCAGTGCAAGACTAAACATAAACACAGTGCAAACATACCAAACCAAAACCCCCAACAGATAACAAAAGAACAATACTAAGCGTAGTCGGACGGGCCGGGTCAGGAACAATCAGACAGACAAGGTACCAAAGGAGCAGACTGGAGAGTGGTCAGGAATAGCAGAGGTCAGGACAGGCGGAGTTCAATCAGAGTCAGGGATCAAGCAGGATCAGACAGGAAGCCGACAGGATGCAGGTACAGGGGCTCTTGGGAGAACATACACCAAGGCCCTGATTGCAAGTCTGGCCATTCCTTATATGCACCTTCTGCAATCAGCCTCAGGTGTTTTGGCTGACTGCAGAAGTGAGCCTCTGGTTGCTGAGAGCACCCGCTGGCCAGTCCTGGTACTGCAACCCACAAGGCAGGTGAGTCCCACCACTATTGGCAAGTCCATTCCTGACACTGGTTTAGGATCTCTTGCACCGAGTGCGGAGTGTAGAGTGTGAGGGGTGAATCCAAAACAATGTCACCCACTTTTTGGACAAGGACAGCACAAGCGGCCGCTGCCCTCACACAACCCGGGGGACCCTTTGATGACTGGGTCCAGAGCAGTCGATAGGTACATGATGGGGCGGTGCGGTACCTGGTTCCGTGAAGTTGGGTTAGTACTCCGGTTGCATGGCCCTGACTTTCGTGACAGAAAATGTAGAAAGGTAGGTCATAGTTGGGTAGACCTAGGACTGGTGATCTAGAGAGTTCCTGGGTCAAATCTTG
>CATNWA010006183.1:0-12064 GCA_951230385.1 Staurois parvus | reverse complement strand
TTTTTCCTGTGATTGCGTGCCCAATCACAGAGGTCACATGACGTTGTATCATGGATGCTTCATTTCATGCCATCCATTGTATACTAGTGTCTAGCTGTGAATGGTCACAGCTAATCACTTTGCACATGTCATGTGATTAGCTGTGGCCAAATCACAGCTAAGCACAAACGAAAGAAAAAAAAAAACCCTGATGAATCGATGTCATTCAGGTAAATGCTTGCTTATAGCAAAGTAATTCTTTGCTATAAGCAAATTGTGTAAAAAAAAATAAAAAATACTGATCACTTCCCCAAAGTAGTACAATGTTACTATGGTAACATTGTACTACTTTGGACATAGTGAAATAAGAAAAAAAAATCTTAAAAAAAAAAAAAAATATATATATTTTTTTTTTTTTCACACTGTCACCAGTCAGTGTCCCTGATCACCGCCATGCCAGTTTATATGATGATGCTGTACTGCACTGGTGACAGTATGTAAAAAAAAATTATTTTTTTTATTTTTTCATTTTCCGAAAAATTATGACAAAAAAAATACAACTTCAAAAAACTCGCCATGCCTCTTATGAAGTACATCAGACTGTCTACTTTGCAAAAAGTGGTCATTTGGGGGATATCTGTACTGTTCTGACATTCTTGGACCTCAAGAAATTAGATTGGCTGTCAGTACTTCAGGATTGATCAATATTTAGATATATACCATAGTCTGTGAACTCTATAACTTTCCTACAAACTAAAAAATACATCCTAATTTGGGTTATTTTCACCAAAGACATGTAGTAGAATACATCTCGGCCTAAATTTATGAAGAACAATTATTTATTTGCAAACTTTTATAACAGAAACAAAGAAAAAACGTGTTTTTTTGTCAAAATTTTCGGTCTTTTTTGTTAATTTAGCAAAAAATAAAAACCCCAGCGTGATTAAATACCACCAAAAGAAAGCTCTAGTTGTGTGAAGAAAATGATACAATTTTAGTTTGGGTACAATGTTGTATGACTGCGCAATTGTCATTCAAAGTGTGAGAGTGCTGAAACCTAAAAAATGGCCTGGGAGGGAAGGGGGTAAAATTGCCCGGTATGGAATTGGTTAAAGCTGCATAAGCATGGCCTTTTGACAGCACTTTCTCTGTGGCTCATTCAGGGTAACATGTGGCTGCATAGAACAGGCTCTCTAAACGCTTATTACAACAGAGAGTCAAGGTGATAACCACTACTTCAGTAAAACAGGTTCGAACACAAGCAGTTACTTGCAATTATCCTCATAGACAGTGTCCCTCTTAGGGAAGTCCAGGGTAGCCCTGGTAAGCCAATGGCTAGATGGATTCAAAGCCTGAGGACAAAGGACACTAGAACTAGAGTACTCTGATAGCAATTGGGGAGATGCTCCCCACAGTAGCAGGGTCTTCCAATGAAGCTACGTGCTTTGTCTGGCCCATGCCTGTATCTCATCATGAATGAATGAGCACTCCACTACAATACCATTGTAAGATGTGTGGTCAGTGAAAGGATCTGGATAACCTCCATTTTGTATTATGTACGCCATTTTAAGTATTAAGTTAGTTTTTTGTAGAGATATTAGAATTTTAATGAAATGTTTTTGGCTGTTAAAGGATGTATCAACAGAAGCAAACATGACCCTGACAATGTCTTGTCTGGCTGTTTTACCAGAAAGTTAGAAAAACAATTTGTACCAAAAAATGTATATGTCATTTTTCATGTAGTTAGTCATGAGGGGAAAAATTTACAAGTTACAGTTTTGAAACTCCCCTCCCCCCCTTTATTTTATCTGTAGTCTATAAAATCTTATTAATGTTAAAATTTTTGAAATCTTGAACAAAACTTCGTGTTTTCCCGTGTTAAAGGGGTTTTCCCCAGAATTTTGTAAAAAACCGGGAATTTTCCCCACAGCCCGGGGGTCTCTGGGGGAAAAGAAAATCTTCCTTTCAGGGGGCTCGGCCCGGGATGAACCCACCTCACTTGTAAGAAAACCCTTTTTCTTTTTATGACAAAAAGCTCTTTCTTGCCCTGTGTTGGGGGAAGGTCTTGAAAAAATTTCTGTATTGTCTATAAGCCCCTGAAAACCTGTAGCTGTTTTTTGGTAAAGCAGACAAATCTTTGGTAGAGACAAAAAGTGCACTATAAAAAAAGGTTTTTTTGGTAAAACAGTTCTCGGTAAAAACACACTTTTTTTGGTAAACAGTGAAGAGAAAATTTTTGGAAGTTTCAAGGGTTAATAAGTCTGTGGAGAGATTCTGGTTTTTATCTGTCTTTTGCTTTTTCTTTCTGTTGCTAGAAGTTAAGATAATTTGTTATGTGGAAAAAAAATAAATTTTAAGTAAAATTGTTTTTTCCACGTCTAAAATGGGTCAAGGAGGTATTTTCCCCCACCGGGCCCCCCCAAAAAAAGGGAGAAAATTGTAAGGTTATGTTGCTGAGTTTGGGGAAAGGACTATTTTTTAAAAATCCGGGGTGGATTTATGGCGCTGGACAGAAGCTAGGGGGGAAAGCCCCTTCCCAAAAAAGGGGGAGAAAAGGGTTAAAAAAGGGTCACCGTATTGGGTTTAATGCAAGGGAAAGTTCTTTTTGTTTTTCTTTTAAAAAAAAGGAAGTTGAAATTGATAATTAAAAATATCCCAGGGAAAAGCATCAATCTAAAAAGACGCAGCCCCAAAATTTGGGGACTGAAAACAGTTCAGACCCCAAACCCCCCCCCCCTCGTTAATTATATCCTTCATTAGGTTGTTTTAAAAATGCTGTGATGATGATTTTGTGTTTTGTTTGGGGATGAACTCCCCAGCCTAATGCCCCCCAGCCCCGCTCCTGTTCTGAGCTCCGTCCCTGCCCCTGCCCCCGGGCCCCATTTCCGCCCCGGATCTAAAACCCAATACGCCGGCCCTCCACTAGACCCAAACGATTATTAGTATAAAAAACCCCGAGGAGGGTAGCCAAGTTTAAACATCCTTTTCAGAGAATAATGACAACGAAGGAGGTGGAATACGAAGAACAGGGCAGGTTAATATAAAAATTTAAAAAAAAAGGATGGGCAATGGAGAAAATGCACCAGTATAGAAAGGCGAGAGAGATGTGGGGGAATTTAGAAAGCAGCTTAATCCATGGATAAGAAAAAAGAGGGAAAAAGAGAAGATGAGGGGGGCCCTAGGAGGAAAGGAGTTGGCTATATTGACAACCTTTTCTACAGCAGGAGAACTAAATTTAAAAAAACCATGAATTAAAGATATTTTTAAGATTGTTAAAAATTGTCCCCGCCTACAGTATCTCCTGGGGGTACACTTGCTTATTTAAAAAGGCATGTTTAAAAGGAAAAAATTACACACAGGGGGATATGAGATTGTCTTTATGGTATTCTGGGAAATAAACCATTGGGATTTGGATAAATGTAAAAAGCATAGTCACATAGAAACCGTAATACACAGGCTACTGCCTATAAATTAAATACCCCAGAAGGGAGAGAAAATTTGTGGGGGGGGGCTTGCACAGAATTAAAAAGGGTTTTCAAGATAAGGCTTCCCTCCCTATTGCTACAGCTGTAAACAAAGGGGAAAAAACTGTTTCTCTTACAAACACCTTCAATTTGTTAAGAACCGGGTGGCTCTTTCAGGTTTGTCCAAGATTTTAGGGCCAAAATAATTTGGAAGTTCCTAGCCCCAATAGTGTGATGTGCCTCACTCCTTGCCTCAATTTCCCTCCCAAAGCAGAGTTTTTACGTGTTGATTTAGCAAATCTTTTTTTGGTTCCTGTTGGACACCAGAACAAGGGCCAAATTTGAATTTTTATTCGAAAAATTAAAATTGAAACCGGTTTTGGAATGCCCGGCTAATTCAAGAAAAAGTTTTGTGAACCCCTTGGGAAACTGGAGTTTTGTGAAATTGGGGCATAAATGTGCTTGACGTTTAAAACCCCAACAATAGAAAACACAGCGCCCCACAAAAATTCACAAAATTAGATGTTGCCTGGTTTTAATTTCCTAATGTAAAAATTCCGTGCAGGGGGAAAAATGTGAAAATTTTGGATTAAAAACTGGTTGACCCTTTTGGCACCAAAACCTAACCAAAAGTTTCCTGTGTTGCAGATCAGACCCGCACAAAGATCTGGGTAATTTGACCACTCCCCTTCACAAAACTTTTTAGTGTAGCAATTTCTTGGATGTTGGTGTGAATCGCTTTTAAGGGCATGCCACGCATTTCAATTGGGTTGGGTCAGGACTTGATGGGGGACTCCCGAAGGGGTAAATTTTTGCTGTTTAGCCCTTGTTTTGTTTTAATTACTTGTAGCATTGGGGTCATTGTCCTGTTGCATAAACCCCACCCTCTGCGGGCTTCATTTGGCGGACAGGGGGTCGTACTTTTTTCCTGCAAAATGTTTTTGAAAAAAACTCGGTTTAAATTTTTTCCCTTTCAATGACAACAATCCGTCCAGGCCCTGGGGAAAAAAAGCGCCCCAAACCTTTTTGTTTCCCCCCCGCCATTTTTTTTACAGTGGGGATGGGGTTTTTTGAGGTTCGGGGTGCTGTGCCTTTTTTTTTTTCTCCACACATAGGGGTTTGTTTGTTTTTCCCCAAAACAATTTCAATTTTGGGTTTCATCTGTCCACAGTTTTTTTGCCAGAAGTGTGAAAAGAACACCGGGGTGTCTTTTGCAAACTTCAAACTTTGCTGCAATATTTTTTTGGGGGAACCCCAAGGGGTTTCCCTCCGGGGTGTCCTCCCATGTACTCCTTTCTTTTTTTAAATGTTTTCCTTATTGTAAAATTTTGTCAAAAAAAAATGTTACCCTTGTCCAAGTTTCGTAGGTCTTTGGGCTGAAAACCTCGGGGATTCTTTTTTTACCTCATGCAGCATTCTGCGCTTGCTTTTGCAGCTTTTTTTCCCAGGAGGGACCCCCCCTGGGGGAAGTAGAAACCCAGTGCAAAAATTTTTCTCCATTTGTAAAACGTTGTTTTAAAACCCGGGGGACACATGAACTCAGGCTTTTGGAGTACTTTTTTTAACCCTTTCCAGCTTAGGAAAGTCAACAATTTTTTGATCGCGGGGCTTCTGAAAGCTTTTTTCTGGCCCCCAGGGTTCACATCAGACAGGGGCTTCTTGAAACCATAAACCCAAAACGGGGTGTGGTTTTTTTAAGGGCAGGACAGCTGTCAGCAACAAAACCCAAATATAAACACACTGATTGGAGCAATTTTTGGCTCACTCCTGGCCCCCAATTAGCTTGGGGAAGTCTTTAAGCTAGGGCCTCACATACTTTTTCCTCCCTGCCCTGTAAAAATTTTTAAAATTTTTATTTGCAATTAAACCATGGAACATCTAATTTTGGCATTTATTATGTTGGGCAAAACTGTGTTTTTTCTATTGTTGTGACTTAGATGACGTTCAAAGCACATTTTATCCCCAAAATTCAGGGAAAAAACTCCAGGGAATTCCCAAGGGGTTTAAAATACTTTTTCTTGAAACTGTATGAAAGTTTTTTGTTTGCAGTCAAATTTAAACTTGCCCCCAGACCAAAATGAGGCCCTGGACCCCTCCCAAGGGTTTCGGCCCCCTCATTATAAAAGTGGATGCCCTATTGATTTTTTTTAGTTCAAGTAAAAGGAGGATATTTGGGGCTCTGTTAAAGGGTTTTTCCCGGGAAGGGTTTCAAAAAGCATCTAAAAAGAAATTGAAATGGTGCCAAAAAAAAGGGTTGAATACCTTGGTTTTTTTCAAAGTAGGGTTTGGAGGAATGTCAGTCAAAAAAAGAGCTGGGGCTTTTGGGGGGGTTCCCCCCCCCACAAACAAAAAAGGACTTTGGCAAACTTTCTTGGTATGTTTGGTTTACGCCCCCCCAATGGTTTACCGGGATTGTTCTTTTTATGATCCACACTCTGAGGTCTCCCAACACTTTCAGAATCACCTGAATTCTCAATGGCCCAAATGAAATGGTTAAACCCTTTTGTGTCCCTGGAATGCTATGGTAAGGGGCCCCCTGGTCTTGGACTACCTGATTATAAAGAAAATTTTTTTTTTTTGGAAGCTAGGGAAAATTGTAAAAACCCTTGGGGGGGGGTCCGGGCTCGGGAAATGGAGGAAAAGGCCCCGGCCCTGTAGTTTTTTTTTTCCCAAAGTAGTGCCAACTCAGGTTCAGGGCATGCCTGCCTTTGTCTGAGATTTGTTGCATCGTGTGCAATTTGGTGGAGATGGCTATTTCCCTTTCACTTTGGGGAAAATAAAACACCCTACCCACCCCCAAAACAAGTGTTCTTACTACTGAAAAAACATAACCCCTAAACCCCATTTTCAGCAAAAAGGGTTTTGAGCGGATATGAAGTGTTTTCTTCTTTTGACCCCAAATTTGGGATTTTTAAAATTTTTTCTTCAGCAAATTCAGGTCCTCCCCAAAAAATTTGAATGCCCCACTGGGGCTAAAAGGGGAACAAAATAAAGGTGGCCCCAGAACACAGTTTTTATAACCCCATACGAAAGACATTTCCCCCAAAGGCCCCCGGACTTTGTCACTGTAGCTTTTGAGGGGGCCCCCCAAAAATGGTTTGTAGATGGCCATTTCTAGGCCAAATGTTTAATTACTTACCATGCGGGAAATCCCATTGTGAAAATTTCCTTTACAAAATACTCGAGGAAAAGCCAACCCCTTTATCAGTCACCCCAAAAGAAACCCGAACTAAATTGCCCTTAAAAGAGCATGTAAATTTATTTGCGGACGGATGTCAACTTTTACACAGACCCCAATTTAAGGGCCCATGGGCTGTTAACATGATTTTGGGTCATTTGGGAGAAAAGGGGAAAATTCTTTGTGCTGTTGGAAAAACCAAACTCACCCCTTCTTTGAATCTGATCTATTTAAAAACCCATACAGTTACCAAAAACATTACCCAATTTTTTAAAATTGCAGGGCACTTTCAAATCACAGGGGGAATATATTGCCAAAAAAAATTGCTTTTGAGAAAAGGTTTCCCAAAGGGAAAACCCCCTTAAAACAGGTGGGCAGTGAGCAGATGCCTTTGCTCACTTTCAGGCACCCAAAACCCACCCCAAAAGACCAGATGTATGCAGTTTTTCAAAAATTGCAAACAAAAGGTTGTTAGCAACGGGAAATTGGTTCTGGAGCACAACAAAATCCACCCTTCCCGGCAAGGGGTGCTTAGGGGGAAAACCATGAAAACCCCATGTAAAAGTGCCCCATTTTTAAATTGCACATTTACCACGGTCTGGGAAAAATAGAGGAGGGAAAACGAATGTGAAACATTACTGCAGGATTTTTTAAAATTACATTATCGGGTTGGTTGAAAGAATAGGGTTTCCAGGTGTTTTTAAATTATAAGGAACAATCCACAAAACCCCCAAAGAAAACACCAGAAACTAGTGTACCCAACAACACCTTTAAACCCATTTAAAAATAGTTTTTTACCCACATGGCCAAAAACGGGACAGAGGCAAGAGTTTTTTTTGGGTTAATTTGGTGGATATTTTTTAGCAAAATGGGGGGAAAGCATTTTTTCCACTAAAAAAAGAAAAAATGCGGGACTGTAGTCAAAATTTTACACAGGAGTAATACCCAGGGGGGGGATGTCCGCCTGCAGATAAATTCTGATAACGGACCATTTTGGGGCCAAGGAATGTAAAAGTTTTGGGTTTAAAAGTACTTAAGATAGTTTTGGAAGTTTCATTTTCCCCTATCACCCCTCAAATTTTGGGGTTTTATAGAAAGAAAAAATGAACAGCCAAGGGAAATTAAGTTGGGGAAAGGGCCAACTGGGGGAAAACCTTTTTACCCACTGGAAGAAGATGTTCCTGCAATTTTTGCAGGGGAAAAAGAATGACACCTAATAAGACTAAAAGGGTTTTCCCCTTTTAAAATTTAATGGGGGGCCCCTTTCCCCCAACCCCTTGGGGCTAGACAGCTACTTAGGGGTTTTAAAAAGAGGGGCCCTTTTGCCCGGGTTACAACAAAAATATGTGAGAAAATTAAATTCAGATTTTTAGAAAAGGTTGAAAAAAATTTGGTTGCTCCCCACTTTTTCTTTATTTTTTCAAAACCAACACCCCTTTTTCCAAGGGGGAGATGTCGTGTGGTCCCCCAACCCCCCCTCGCTAAAGACAAGAAGCAAGGTTTCCCCTTTTTTGGGCCCACCTACTAGGGTGATAGGGGGTTCCCAGAAGGGTTTTTCGGGGGGAAAATTCCCATTCCTGGATCCATGCTAGCGAGGGGAAAAAGGTAAACCCCCAAACCCCCTGAGAAACATGAGATGGAAAAAGGGGTGAAGTATGAGAGAAAAATCCTAAAAAAGAGTGGGTGAAGTAATTTGAAAAAGGCCCGAAGATGAAATTTTTTATGCCCCCATGGTGCTTTGAGGGCCCCTGGGTCCTATTGGGCACACTGACTGTGCTCTTTTTTCCCGCCAGTATTTGGTCCTAACTAACGTAATTTTTACCCTGAGGACTTGGGCCTAATAAAAGGGGGATCTGTGGGCAAGGGGCTAGTTTTTAAAAGGACCCCCGATAACCAAAAAAGGTGAAAGAAATCAAAAGGAAAATTTTGAAGAGAAAAAATCCTTTTTCAGGAAAAATGTTGATGATGCAATTTAAATTTTGCTTATGCTCAAAAATCGGTTTTTGATAAATGTTGGAAATGTAGTAAGTTACACCCGGGACATATGAAATTCCATTCTGGCCCCTCCAGTCAAAATTTTTTTTGTTAATAAAAAAGGGGAAAGTAAGTATTGGTTTTTACCAATATACTTTTAATTTCCACCATATCTTTTTTCCCAATCTGGGAGTACTCAACCCCCGATTTGGGGTTTTTTGACTGGGGGAAAACTTCCCCCAAGGGGAAGGGGAAAAGGGGCCCCTCCGTCCTATTAAACATATCTGAAACCTGGAAGGGGAAATGGAAATTCTTTTGGGGAAAAAACCCGGCAATTTAAAAGGAAAAAACCCCCAATGGGAAAATTTTTGAAGGGAAAACAAGATAATTTGGGGAAAAAATATGTTTGGAAAAATTCCTTTTTTTTTTTACATTGTTGTTTACCCCTGAACTTCGCTCTGCAATACAAAAAAAATTTTCCGATCTCCTTGGAAACAATACCCATTCCCGGTTTTGGTAAGAACTGTTACCCCTTGGGTTTCCGAGTATTTTCCAGGGGCCCCGGTGCCATGTAGCCCCAAATTGTGCCCAAATTAAAAACAGCTATAGACCAAAAAAGGAAAACCAGGGAAAACCCAGAACATACCCCAAAACACCCAAATAACTCTGAGACAGAGAAGGGAAACCCAAAAAAGAAAAGGAAAATCTTTTCTCCCACAGGGGATAAGGGTTTTGGGCATGGTTTTCCTACTTTTTTTCACTGGATGGGGAATAAAAAACTCATGAACAAAAAAAATTTAAATTAAAACAAAATTATTGATGACTTTCGGAGAGGAACCTAAGGACTTTGGGGTTGCTAAAATACTTTAGACCGAAGCAAATTAAAAAAAAGCTGGAATGCAAGAATTAGCTATTGAAAGTATGAGTGCCCTTTCTCTTTACAGGTTTTTGTGAGATGACAGAGGATTATTAAAAGTTGTACTTTTGGTTTTATAATACCCCAATGACTGTTCCAGATTATTTTGAAATAATAAAAACAACCCCAGGAACAGGTAGATTTGGGTTTTATGGGAAAAAGGGTAGAGCAAAAGGGAAAGATGGATGGAAATCCTTTTGATTGGTTAAAGGTTTAGGGTTTGGTTCCCTCTTTTCATGGATGAAAGGTACGCTGTAAGGGATAGTCATGATATTGTTTTTTTTTTTTTTTCTTTTTTATCTATGTTTTTAAAAGCTCCTTATATTGCATTGTTAGGGGCTACAGACTACAAAACTGCAAAATACAAATGAGGTTATCAGCTATGTACAAAAAGATAATGAAGGGAAAGAATTTAGATCATTTTTTATGATCTCAGAGGGGATTGAAAGGAAACTGGATTTAACCCCCATTTTTTTATTAAAAAACGCCAATTTTTAAATATTTAATTTTTGTTTTTTTTAGAGATATTAGAAAATTTAATGAAACTGTTTTGGCTGTTTAAGGATGTATCAACAGAAGCTAACATAACCCCGACAAAAGTCCCTTTTTCCCGGCGTTTTTCCAAAAAAGTTAGCCCAAAAAAAATTTGTACCCAAAAAAATTTTATTTCATGTTTCCCGTAAATTAGCCATGATGGAAATTTACAAGTTACGTTTTTAAACTCGCTCCCCCCCCCCTTTTTTTTTATTTTTCTTTGATCTTATTATTATATCTTATAAATTCTTTTTATTACTAAAAAAATCTTGAATGTTTATTTAGTATCTATTTCTTATCTCATCTCTAGTGCTTTCTGTATTTTCTTCATCACTTAATTCACTATAATAGATTTTAAGAATCTATTTATAAATGAAAATGTCATAATCATTTCAATCTATTTATAAATCGTAAGACAAATGAAATTTGATTATATTATCTTGTTTTCAAGCCTGTGATTTTATAATACTATCTTTAGCTTTCCTATAATTGTTAGTTTTTTATTTTATCTTTTATTATGTAAAAACTTAGAGACAACAGAATTTGAAAAATTAAAATATTTTTACAGTTCTTTTCCAACTTGTTTTACTGCTGGTAAAAATGGTGATTGTCTTTTACCTTTGTGTATTTTCTGTCCCGTGACAAAGAAAATTTTTTTCCATGACTTAAAAGAAATATGTTTTTCAAGAAAACGAGTCCCCTGGCTGGGAAATGGTATAGTGGATGGCTGTAACTGATTACACAAACATTGTAAAATTTACTTGTTGTCTCATGAAATTGTTTTCTAGGCAAAATTTTACAGTAATGTTGCAAGGAGGCACAAAAAAAAAGTAGTCAATGTTTTATAGGGGGTGAAGGAAAGCATTGAAAATGATCCCCCTTTCCTCCGTTTTTACCTTACAATGAGTGATATTAGGATATTAGTGTATTTTTTATTTATACAGGTACTTATATAAACCCGTCTTTTTACACATGCTTTACTATATATTTAATTCACATCACCCCCTAACTTAAAGGGGGGCGTACAATTAAAGGTCCCTAACTCACTTCAGAATACACATACTGGGCATTTATTACAGGATTAAATTTAAACCCTACCAAGCATATATTTGGAGGTGGGAGGAAACCCACGCAGGCCAGGGGGAATAGCAAACCCATAAGGGTGGTCAGGGTTTGAAACCCAAAAACCCTGTACTGCCAGGTTTGGGAAATGCTAACCCTTTAGCCCCTGTGCTGCCCCTATTTAGCCCCGTGCTGCCCATATTTAGCCACTTTTGGGTTTCCCATATTAAAGTTAAATAGTCCCAATTACCTTTGGTTCCCGTAGTTCCTAAAATTTTATTGTTCACCAGTTTGTCATTTATAATGTAAAAACCACAGGATCGATACTGATTTTTTTCCTGTCCCCCCAAAAATTAAGCATTCCTTTAAACCATAAAAAATATTTAAATTTGTGGGTGCTCACTTTTGGATCAAACAATATAACTTATTTCGTGTTTTCAGTCCACCCGAGAATGGGGGAATATGCATAGGCAAACAGGTTCTAAACTATTTTTTTGTTATTTAAAAGCTAGGGCCCTATTATCAAACTCTTTAGGGTTTTTTTGGGGCAAATTTTAAATTCTTTGATTAATTGGGGCTGAGCTTTATTTTTTTTAATACAGCTTACTATATGTATCTTTCATGAATGCTATGACTGGCTACTTTGCATTGAGAAATTCCCCCTAATTTTATGGCCATAAACGCTTTATCCTACCTGGAACTTCACAGCCAATTAGCCACTTTTCCCCAAACTCCAAGGTATTAACACACAGGTGACTCTGCTACTACGATCCTGCCACTTACGTTTGTAAAAATTTCAGCAGAGGGTCAAGGGTAAGTTGTGTGTCCTTTTTGGAATTTCACCTTTCAGACATTTTTAACCGAAATATTGAATCTGCCTACATGTGGTACAGAGAGCAATTCTATGGGACACACAAGCACCTCCTTATTTATCTTCCGCTGGCAATTTTGGGGCTA
>CATNWA010006182.1:0-10749 GCA_951230385.1 Staurois parvus | reverse complement strand
TGGATCCCTACCAGGGGTTGGTTTTTGTTTTGAGTTTACGAACATATCTCTTTAGTACGAGTGGTACTAATTGTCTCTTACATAGGTCACAGGGATCATTTCATCTCGCTACACATTTGTGTCCCTAAGTTTTTGAATGTAGTAAGAAGCATGGTCATCCGGCCTTTCATGATGCTTACGGAATGGCGGACCAGGTGTGGGTCTAATCAGAAGTGATTGTAATGGTTAGTTTATCATTTTTAGTTCTGTTTGGAAGTGTTTTTTTGGGCTGGGGTATGCCCCAAAGCCATGTTTTATACTTACCTTTTTCAAAACTTCAATAAACAGAAGTTGGAAAAAAAAGAAACAGCTCAAGGACTGTATACTGACTCCAAGTGTGCAAGTGTGGAAAATGCATTTTAGCGGGACCCAAAATAAATTCAGAAGCCCTCAAGAAGGTAGCACTACACGAGCAATGAGGTGAATTCAAGTAAAGAGTTGGTCTGGTTCAATGCAGCTGTAAGTGGAAGGAAGAATAAAAGCTCTAGGTGGGTAGGGTATTTTTTATTTAAACTATTTTGAATAAAGTTTACCTTTAACCTGGCTTATCGTTAAATAAACAGTGTCTAAATAAGTGAAATACAATAATATGTCCCATAAAATGTTGATTTGAATCCAAAAGAGAATGTCTCCTATATAACCACAATATAAGTCATTCTCTTATGCCAAAAATCTTCAACTATAGAAACCCTTTTACTACCCTTATCCCTCAAGTGGAAAGGAAGCTTGCCAGAGTTTAATATCCCCTTTTAAAAATTGAGTCATACACTGTTTTTCCATATAGTCACGGCTCGCTCCAAACTCTAAGGGAATCCTTTCTTCAAAGTACGCCTTTATCTCTTCAACTCAGTCACAATGGAATGTATCAAAGGAAGAAAAAGGACCTCATAGCGTAGTAACTCAATTTTCAAATACATTGAAATGAGCATACAATATACTCACAAGCATAGGTCATTCATAAGTTTCAACCACTATATAACCAAGCAGATAGAATGTTCAACAGAAATAATTGACCCACTAGACGTGCATAGGTCAATAAACACATTTCATACAACGTTCATTCATAAAATCCTCAATTATGTAAATAGGTGGATGAAATACTTACTAGAAATATATATTCCACTTCTCTATGCAGGACAGGCTAACGTTTTAACACACGCCCCCCCTCCCCCCCCCCAGTCAGCTCCAGTTCCTTCACGTGCAACAGCACCTCCAGTATATTTCTTAAACCCAGCTTCCAAATGCATGCATAATATACACTTACACAATAATACTCCACATACCCCCGTGCTTTAAGTTTACCAGTCACCAATATGGAAGCTTGCTGTGCAATTTCAGTGTGGTGTCCCTTTAAGGTCCAGATCACCCGTGCTCAAAGTGAACAAAGGCTTACCAAAATTATCCTTATAATAGTGGCCTAATCAGAGTCCTTTTGGCGTGCCCCTCTTGATGTTAAAGAGCCCTCCTAAGATTGTTCCACATGATCCAATTACTTAAATTTGCTCCCTCCAGTTCAATGCACAAAAAAGAAAACTCCAATAGTGTAGTGTTTACAGCAAAACATAAAGCACTTTATTAAATATACTCACAAACAGGTAAAATTAGCAGAGCCCTTGTAAAACACTATGAAATACAACACTTCCAGGTTGAGCCTGACATCACTTCCAGTCAAATAAAAGCTAACCATTGTAAGCACCCCTGTCAGTGGTAAGTGGTTTGTCAAAACACTCTAATTACTACTTTGTCTGGACAGCGTGGCCTGTTAAAGTATATGTAAAACCTAACACCCATTCAGTTTAAAATATAAATGAAAGGCAACCATATTCAGTTGTGTCCAAAATTCAACCCCCACTGAAATGAAGTTTGAGGCATCAAACTTGCTTACATTTGAGGCACTTGTAGGTCAGACAAATATAACATAACAGTTATATATGAAATAAACATTACAGCATTATATACCTTTTGTTTAGTACTCTGTTTTATAAGTGACCACATACCCTCCCTGCAGCTGAAAAAAGTCCAACGTCTCCAAAGAGCTGATGGAGGAGAAAACAGTAGGCAAAAGGTGTTCTTTTCAGAAACAGCGCTCACATTCTTAGGATTGCGCCACTGCAACTGCTTTCTTTAAGTACCACCAGAGGTTCTCAATAGGATTTTTTTTTAGTCTGGTCGACACAACTTCCTAGTCTATTACTGTGTGAATTCATGGTGCGCAAGAAGGGGGGGGGGGCAATGTGATGGCAACATAGCGTGAGTAGAAGTCTGATCATTGGAGGAAATCATACTCGAGACAGATCCCAGTACAGCTAGAGAACTGACTACGCTGTCCTCCTGTGCTTAGTGTGGTCAGTTTTTAATCGGAAAGCAGAGGGACTGACAGGAACACTAAGGGATTTCACACAAATTAAGCATTACAAAACGAACAGGATCATTTTTCATACAAGTAAAGCATGATACGGCAGGCACACATGTCATAAATATTAAATACTCTTTAAAGCAGTCCCTTCTCAACCAAGGTGCTGCAGCACCCAGGGGCAGACACACAACTTCCTAGCTTTCTAAGTTTGATGGGGGTACTGTGGCAAATCCTGGTTGAGAAAGGCTGCTATACAGGGCTTAGACCGGCGGAGCTGTGAACTGTATGTTGGCAGAATGGCATACCTCCCTACCACTACCCCCAGATTCGCCAGGACAGCTCTGAGAACTGATTTAAATCCTGGCGTACTGTAAATCCAGGTTGAGTCCCAAGCCCAGTGCTGGACCATGCTTCACTAATTTGCTTGTCAAGGGCGCACTAGTGCGGACACCCACAACACCTGCCCTGCATCTCGTGTGGTGCCTGGGGTCCAGATGTCATAATCGGCCCCTCTATGGCAACCAGCATCTACCAGTAGTGATTTGGGGGAGAAAGTGGGGTAAGAAGACATGTGCTGGGGAGTGCATTGGGAGGGGATAAGACTACTGCTTGTGCACTGAAATCCAATCCCCACTCCACTTTATAGCATTAGTCCTCTCCTCTCCCAAAGCACCCCCCCCAGCATATATCCTTTTACCCCCCTCCCAAATCAAAGAGATGGTGACTGACAGAGAGAGGGGAATTGTGGCATGTGGGACCCCAGGTAACCCACAAGAGATGTGGGACAAGTGCCCCAGATACCCGTACTAGCTTGCCCCTGCCAGGCAAATAAGTGGAGGCATATGCCAGAACTTGTTTAGCCACTGAGCTCCGGGACTAAGACCGGATTCATGGGATACTGGGATTTTGTTTGAATCTTGGAAAGATCATGCCAAATCTGGGATGGTTGGGAAGTATGGATTTGTACTAGGAGATAAAGAGGGTTTGTGGTTGGGGGGGGGGGGAGGGTTTGTACTGGGAGGCAGCGGCATACTTACTGCGAGGCAAACAAGGCATTTGCCTGGGGCAGCAATTTTCAGGGGGGTGGGGAGCTGCCCCCCCCCTTCCCGTAAGAAGTGGCAGGGACAGGGACCTCGTGAGGAGGCTGCGCACTGCTAGAGGGTGCGGGCATGGTCGGCTGCTTCTTTTGCAGGTTACTGCTTTTAATGTGGTGTTAGCGGCGGTGGCGATGGGGGGGGGGGGGGGGCGGATGTCAAGAGATCGGGTGTGTTTGTATATATGTGTATATGTATGTCTGCATGTTACTTTTAGGGCCAATTCACACCAGTGCATTGCGTTGACCTGCGGTTTAGCGCAGCTGTAATATGCAGATCAGCGGAAGGACATCTGAAAAACAATCATTTCTAATGTGTCCTACTCACACCTGTGTTACACTAAAATGCAACATGTATGCATTTCAGAGCAACGCAGTGGATGTAAACGGATGCAGGTGGATGTCCACGCATTGCAAAAATATCCTGTGAAAATGCAGTATGCTTTAACACACGCTAAAATGCATGTCAACGGATGTCAGCATGTGCCTAAAATGGATGGAAATGTACATCCATTTTCCATACATTTTAGTGCACATAAATGTGAATTGGCCTTTAATCCTAACCCTAAATCCTGTATGATCAGAACTGCTTTTCTAAGCTAGTGGAACAGCTTTTTTATGGCTCATTCACACTGGTGGCAAGGCATCTGACAGGCGGTGAGGAGGGAATGTGATGCCCCCTCACAGCCTGTTTTAACCTCCTAAATGCAGTACCACCATGTTGTAACTGTGTACAATGCATGCATTTGCAAAACAGTTGCAGCATGGCCCCATTCACCTGAACAGGTGACAGGAGGTACAAACCTGCCATGGCGATAAAGCATACATCGCAGCTACATCATATGTACAACCCCACCACTGTCCGTGCAGCTAAAGGAGAAGCAGTTGGGGGAAGTTTACAAATGTGACTCAGCCACATGGTTTTACTGTCACCCAAACTGTGAACAAGTTCTTGAGTACTGGGGTACCTTCAGATTGAAAATACTTTTAAATGGCTCCATAACTGAAAAAAGGTTGAGGAACACTGTGTTTAAAGTATGTTAAAAAAAATAGCAGAGTTACTGGCTGGATCACCAGGTGAAAATAGAGGGAAAAAAAACAAAAAAAAGAAAAGTAATGCAGTCATCACATCTAAGAATTGGTAAACTGCAATGAAATAAATTCTTGCTTTTGAGTTTAACACCATTTATTTCCTCTGAATACAGGCAGTCTGAAGAAAATCAGTACCAGAAAATGTCCACCAGAGGTCCTCAGAGTTTAGAAAATAAAGGTCTGCCAAAAACCTGCACCACAAATACCTCTGGTTGTCGGTTTCACAAAGTTTATAACATAATAAAAATCCATTACAGCTTAGCAGTTGCAGCAGCCTTTTCTCCCAAAACTGCTCCTGCAGATAGCCAACTTTGTGAACTTTGTGCAAGGATGACAGCGCAAGGATGTAACAGTAGTTCTGCTATAGGGCAGTCGGGAAGCGGTTAAAAAAAAAAAGGGCGCCACACAGTGGTTATCTCTGTTCTCTTCCATGTTGTCCAGGTAGATCTCTAACTCTCAAAAGTTGCCTACCTTTGCTCTATGTTATGCTATCTTGGCCGGTAGTGTAATTCTTCAGGCATTATCACTAGCTTGACATATACAGATAAAGCCTGTGATTTCTTTATCAGAGATATCAGTCTAAAGTTCGACCAGCCTTTTTCAACCAGGGTGCCTTGAGGTTTCTTCAAGGGTGTCTTGGCAAAATGCCTAAAAGTTGCCCAAAAAATTCTATATAAGCCAGCAGGTGCATCAAGCCTGCCTGTTAGTTACACAAAGCCACAGGTTTTCATTATGCACCATTACAGCCCTCCAGCTGCCAGTGTCCTGACAACCAATTACATTATTATTATTTATTATACAGGATTTATATAGCACCGACAGTTTGCTCAGCGCTTTGCATTATGGTGGGAGACAGTACACGAGACAGAACAGTAACAATACAATTCAATTCAATACACGAGGGGTTCGAGGTCCCTGCTCCTTGGAGCTTACAATCTAGGAGGGAGGGGATAGTGGGACAAGAGGTAATAACTGTGGGGGATGGAGTGGTTGGAAGAGTAGAGGATTTCAGTTTTAAATGAGGGCAGGGTAGACTTCCCTGAAGAAATAGGTTTTCAGAATGCACCTAAAAGTGAGCAGAGTGGGCGATAGTCTGATGGATTGGGGTAGGGAGTTCCAGAGGATGGGGGAAGCCCTGCAGAAGTCCTGGAGATGAGCATAGGAGGAGAAGACAAGAGAGCTAGGGAGTAGGAGGTCTTGTGAGGAGCGGAGAGTACGGTTTGGGTGATATTTGGAGACAAGACATCATCAGATGATAAGGGTGAAATCGGTTGCCTGCACAGCATTTTTGTTTGCCCCTTCTGATCAGCACTGGAGTCACGTTAGTTGAATGCGGGAGAGAAACTGAGGGAGAAGGAAAATGTTGAAATACAAGTATGCAAAGGTGGATTTGCTTTGGAATAATAAATCATTTCTAATGTGGAGTGTTCTATGTGTGTGGATGTTGCTGTGTTATATAAAAAACTATTTGTTTAGCTTTTTTTATATTTTACAATGGGGGTGCCTCGAGTTTGTGCAGAATCTTAAAGGGTGCCGTGACTGAAAAAAGGCAGAGAAACACTGCGTTAGACAAGTAGGCGGTGTCTGAGTTGGGCTTTGGTATCATGTATATTGACGCTGTCAAGGACGTCAAGGTTGGCGCTCCCTCCCAAAACCCTGCAGCTGCTGCTGGCTGACACATGGGAGCTGGATCATGTGACAAGACTAGTGCGGGTTGAAAATAAGTAAGTATATACATCTTTCTTACACACATTTGTCAGAATACGTTTTATAGATCTAAAAAAATATTATAAATACCTTTTTTTTATAAGTGATCACATTCCTTCTGATCTCAGCTGCATAAGAGCTAGGGGAGGAGAAACAGCAGAACACTTTGTCTTCCCAGTGAATGGCTATGCAGGGATGGGGGGGGTGTCAGGACAAGTCTGATCACTGGAGGAGAGCACAGCTAGAGAACTGACTACACTGTTCTCCAGCTTGGCGTGGTCAGTTTTTACTAGGAAAGCAGAGGGACTGGCTGGAACACCAGGGATTTCACACAAAGGAAGCAGTACAAGAACAGGATAATTTTTCATACAAGTGCTCTGTACAGCAGGCACATATCAGGAATATGAAATGTTGGGTTTACATACTCTTTAAGGCTAGTTAGGATTAAGCTGAATTTACTCTCTAAGCAGTGGATGTATATGGATTATTTCTGGAGAATAAGGATACTGTTTAGTGTCACTTTAAAGATGAACTACTGACAGATATAAAAACACAAACGACTGCAGATCAAAGTTCATTAATCACTAAGGGACCGCCCGAAGTACATATACTGCTACAAGGCGGCCCCTGTGTGCAGGATCACATATATAAACATGATCCTGCATCTCGCGGTAGGGGCGCATGTGAGGCATGCGACCCCCCCTACCCACGGCACCGATAGAGGCCGCGGTGTCAATCACCGGCTCCCGGCTGGTGATTACTCACCGGAGCCCGGCAATTGCCGACAAACACTGACGGGGAAAAAGGCTGCATTGTTTTCAATGGAGCTCTACTCCCTGTCAGCTTTCATTCACAAAAAGCTACCCATAATCCCCATGTAGAAAAATAAATACTCTCATATTCTTATCAGAAACCAGTCAAATGTGTTGCTAGATATGTTTAAGCATGATATTCCACCCATAATCACCATGTAGAAAAAGTCTATACCCATATTGTTATGAAAAACTGGACAAATATGGTCCTTGGCATGTGTATTCACAACAATCCACCCATAATCCCCATGCAGAAAAAATAACTATTTTCATATTTTTAAGAGAAAAAAAGTCAAATGTATTCCTAGGCATGTTTAACCATGATATTCCACCATAATCCCCATGTAGAAAAATAATTATGCCAATAATCTTTCAGAAATAAGTCAAATAAGGTTCTTGCCATGTGTATCCATAATAATACACCCATAATTCCCATGTAGAAAAATAACTATTCTCATATTTTTATCAGAAAGGGGTCAAATGTGTTCCTACACATGTTAACAAACAATATTCCATCCATAATCCTCATGTAGACAAATAGCTGTTCTCATATTCTTATCAGAAAGGGGTTAAATGTGTTAGGCATTTTTAACCATGATATTCCACCCGTAATCCCCATATAGAAAAAATAACTATAACCATACTCTTTGGAGAAACAATTAAATGATAGTCCTTGGTTTGTGTATGTGCAATCACATCCACCCATAATCCTCAAGTAGAAAACTAATTATTTCTATATTATTATAATTAGAAAGAGGTCAAATGTGTTCCTAAACATATTTAACCATGATATTCTACCCATAATCTCCATGTAAAAAAAAATATACCCATAATCTTTTCAGAAATAGGTAAATATGATCCTTGGCATGTGTATCCACAATAATCCACCCATAATCCCCATGTAGAAAAATAGCTCTCTCATTTTCTTATAAAAAAAAAAGTGAAACATGCTCCTAGGCATGTTTAAACATGATATTCCACCCATAATCCCCATGTAGAAAAATGACTATACCCATACTCTTTGGAGAAACAATTAAATGATGGTTCTTGCTTTGTGTATGTGCAATCATCCACCCATAATCCCCATGTAGAAAAATAACTATTTGCATTTGCTTATCTGAAATAGGTTGAGTTACCATGATAAACAAAATAAATAAATAAAATGGGTCCTTGGCATGTGTATACACCATAATAAACCCATAATCCCCATGTAGAAAAATAGCTCTTCTCATGTTCTTATCAGAAAGATTTCAAATGTGTTCCTAGTCATGTTCGACCCATGATATTCCACCCATAATCCCCATATAGAAAAATAACTATACCCATACTCTTTGGAGAAAACAATTTAAATAATGATAGTCCTTGGTTTGTGTATGTGCAATCATCCACCCATTATCCCCATGAAAAAAAACTAATTATTCCTATATTATTATCAGAAAGAGGGTCAAATGTGTTCCTAAACATGTTTTAACCATGATATTCTACCAATATCTCCATGTAAAAAAATAACTATACTATAATCTTTTCAGAAATAGGAAAATATGATCCTTGGCATGTGTATCTACAATAATCCACCCATAATCCCCATGTAGAAAAATAGCTATTCTCAATTTCTTATCAGAAAGGGGTGAAATGTGTTCCTAGGCAAGTTTAACCATGATATTCCCCCATAAACCCCATGTAGAAAAATAACTAGACCCATGATCTTTTCAGAAATAGATGAAATATGATCCTTGGCATGTTTATCCACAAAAACGCACCCATAATTCCCCACGTAGAAAAATAATTATATGCATTTGCTTATCTGAAATAGGTTGAGTTACCATGATAAACAAAATAAATATAAATAAATATGGTCCTTGGCATGTGTTTACACCATAATAAACCCATAATCCCCATGTAGAAAAATAGCTCTTCTCATGTTGTTATCAGAAAGATTTCAAATGTGTTCCTAAACATGTTCAACCATGATATTCCACCCATAATCCCCATATAGAAAAATAACTATACCCAATACTCTTTGGAGAAACAATTTAATTTTGGTCCTAGGCATGTGTATGTGCAATATCCACCCATAATCCCCATGTAGAAAACTAGCTTATTCCTCATATTATTATCAGAAAGGTGTCAAATGTGTTCCTAAACATGTTTAACAATGATATTCTACCCATAATCTCATGTAAAAAAATAACTATACCCATAAATTTTTCAGAAATAGGAAATATGATCCTTGGCATGTGTATCCACAAAAATGCACCCATAATCACCACGTAGAAAATGAATATATGCAATTTGTTTATCTGAAAGGTTAAGAGTTACCATGATATGCCCCCCATAATCCCCATATAGAAAAGTAATTCTAAACCCATAAAAAGGTATAATTTAATTTGTATGAGATGTGTGGAAACCATTATATTCCAGCTATAATCCCCATGCAGATCAATAATAACCAAATTGTTTTATCAGAAATGCATTAATGTTTTTACTTGGCATTTGTAATTTTTAATTGTTCATTTTTTTCATCTTACATTTTTTTAAAGATTCCTAAATAAAACAGTTCAAAATGTAGTGCTTTACACATACATGTACTGCTATGAAATGAGTAAGTCTATTCCTATTAATATATTGAGTAATGTTTCCATTATTTCTGTATAATTTACTATGATGCCATTTTCCAGCTGCACATATATCCAGTGAAGAGCTAAATATTAGCCACTACTACCTGCAACATAGTATCAAGCAGTGCAGAAAACAAAAAACGATTTTTGAGGAACAACAAAATCATTCCCATGTATGTGTGTAAAAATATACTGACACCTAAGGAGAGTGTTGAGTATTGCAGCCAATAATCCCATCATCCCAATATGCAGACCGCACTCCTCACGGTCTACACTATTGTGGTGCCACACTAGTCAGCCCATACAAATTACAACACATGAATCCCAGCTTGACACTGTGCTAACACGACAGGCTCTGCATACAATTAATAATATACTAGCAATGTCCCATGATACTAGACTGTCGTCTGGTACTACATTATAGACACGCCTCTGGCATACTCCATTCATCAATACACTGCCCAGTCAGGCAGCCAATCCTCGTCCCCTGTCCCTTTTTGATGACGTACCCGGTGTAGCGGAGACTCTGACAGGCTGGCTGGGTTGGTCGTCACTAGGAAGCGGCCGGCAGCTGTTCAAGGCCGATAGGAGGTGCCGGTTGTAAAACGAGTTCAGTGTGTGTTGTGGGACAGATCGCTTTGTCTTCTCAGCCAATGGATATCATGCAGCAGCAGCCGCCAACCTTCCGCTATCCGGAGGCCTTTCGTGATGACAGTGTGGTGAGTGCAGGCTGAGGCTGCCATGGCCATCCTTCACAGTCGACAGCAAATCGCTTTGTCATGTGTCTCATCAACATGAGGATGTCATATCTGTGTACATTAGAGTGCACCTTTACCTTCCACACCGGGCCACCCCTGCCTGACTGCATGGGGTGTACAGCCTGCTCAGCATTTATATTTGTTTGTCCTGGAGGCCGCAGTGACAGAGAGAGACTATGACACAGCCAGAGGCTTACAATCCCTCACCTTCTACCTCATGTCATTTACAGCATTGCTACACAGACAAAACTTGCATCTACTTTTTAAGTAGAAT
>CATNWA010006181.1:0-11355 GCA_951230385.1 Staurois parvus | reverse complement strand
TCCCCAATTATCGTTTCTGGGGCCCCCAACTCGGGTCCCGTCCCCAAGAACGAGCGGTTTTGCCTCTTTTTCAAAAACTGCAGGGGAAAAGAATTCCAAATTTCCCCGCTTTTTAATAGCTCGACCTTTTACACATTTCTGGCGGGCGGGTTTGCTGAAAGGCTAGGCATCAAAATGTTTGGAAAAAAGGCTTTAATGGTCAGCGCCCCTTTTGTCTGCGCCCTTCCCAAAACATCCCCGTTTCCCGCCGCAAAATTCCCGCCATTTTCTGAAAAATTTCGATTCGCCGCCCGAATTAGGCTATTTTTGGGTTTCGGCACAAATAATCTGGTTCTCTTTTTCCACTTTGTTCTGAATCAGGTGAGTCTCTCTTCTTTTCTCTCTGAGCAGGGATGGAAGGACTGTTACTTATTTCTTCATTACATGCTGGAGATTTCCTTCCATTTTCCTGGACGTAAGGAAGAACGTAGGAGTTAAGCTTCTCCACTTAGCACTGATTTTGGATCTATGACTACCCTGATTCGTATCCTCTTCGTGCACACTCTGAGTCTGGCTTCTATAATCTTAACTCCTTCTGCCTTTCCAGACTTTTCAATCAGCTTCCATTTTATGGCGCTGAGCCTCCATTTCGGCTTCCATTTTATGGTGCTGAGCTTCCAGTTCGGCTTCCATTTTATGGCTCTGAGCTTCCATTTTATATGTCGCTGAGCTTCCATTTCGGCTTCCATTTTATGACGCTGGGCCTCCATTTCGGCTTCCATTTTAATGGCGCTGAGCATCCATTTCCTGGCGCTGAGCCTCAATGGCAGATTCCATCTCAACTTTGGCTCTTTTGGCAGCGAGTTTTCAGCTAATTCCTTTTCTTTTTGGCTGACGTACTTGAGAACTCTGTTATGTGTCTGGCGCTTCTGCTAGTGATGGAAGTCAGACTTGAGATTGTGGTTCCTCCTAAGGACCTAGCATAGTCTTTCATGAAGAGCTCATTCATTCCCTTTCGTGCCTTGACTTCATCATACTTTGCTGCAGAAGATAGTTCTCTCTTCATAAGCTTCACTAAAATCCCTAGTGACTGCGGGTACATGTATCCATGTTCCTTACAATAATCCTGGGAGGGTGTCAAGGACGACCGCACAAAGTTGATATAAGCGGTCATAAGCTCTGACTCAGAATCTTCTACCGTCTCTATTATTTCACTCAAATTCTCCTTTATGCTTTCTTGTTTTAGCTTTCTGCGAATGTCTTTGATGTATGCTTTCCACCTCTCATATATTCGGGCAAACTTTTTTCCTTTCAGTACTGCCTCTTGCTCCAAATTTTCTAGCACCTTTTGGGTCGGTTTTCTGTCCCGTGATGAACGTCTTAGTTCACCTGTTTCAGCTATATTTGTTTGGGGCGAGACTACCGTTACATTGCACCTTTCAGATTCAGACAGGTTTCTCTTGCTCTTCACCTTCTACCATATCTATCATTGCATCCGCTAACAGTAGGGTGGGCAATGCTAGGCTCAGCCATTTCTGAATGCTATAACAATTAATATGAATAATAAGGACCTGTCACTTTAAATGCAATACTAACAAATGCAAGAATAAATGACTTTCACTTTACATGTAATAGCACCAAAACACAGGCAATAAATTACTTTTACTTTAAATACTTCAGAGTCATATACTATAAATGTCTCTCTTTTTATTAAAAGTCTGTATTCTCTTGAACACAAAAATGTCTCTTGCAGAAACCTATGTGCATAAGTGAGTAATAAAGGAAAGCTCTGACCTATGTTAATTGAAGAGCAGGATATTGCAGAAACAAATGTCAGTCTTAAAGGAGACTTTTCTTTTCTTGATGCGGTGACTTTGGCGATGCTCTGCGGTGACTTTGCGATGTTCTGTGATGACTTGTGATGCTTTGCGGTGACTTTGCAATGCTGCTCTGCGGTGACTTGCGATGCTCTGCGGTGACTTTGCGATTAGTATCGTGAACTCTCTGGATGCAACACGTGTTCAGATCTTAAAGATCTCTTGATGGATAGCGGTGTGGGCACTCTAGCTCTGGACTCTGGCCCTCCCACCATGCATCTCTTTTCCTGCCTCATATGGCCTCTTTCTGTTAGGGGTGTAGGAGGTTTGGCGCTCTTTCTCTGACTGTCTTGCCTTTGCCGTTATGCCACTTTAAGAGTCAGCTGCACTATGACTAATGCGCGCACGTTTGCTATGGCCTGTTACTCTGTTCCGCTGAGGTGTCTCCGCGTGGCGGTATGTGTTGGCGCTCTGTTTCTGGTGTAGTGTACTCTTTACTGTGCAAGTTGTAGGAGGGCGCTGTTGCTTGACCTCTGAGAGGTAATGGTTCCACTGTGGAGGTTAGGCGGTTAGCACCCTTTGGTGCCTAGTGCGCTGTGGCAATAGAAAAAAATTATGCAATTGCTGTTTCTTTGTTTGATTAGACTGACTTTACTCTGTAATTCCTCCAATGCCGCTCTATGGATGCAGTAGGTTTAAAAAGAGCACACGGAATACTTTAGTTAACTTCTTTAATAACTTCAATCTTCTTCATATAACTGCTTACAATGGCTTATTTCTTTCATATTACAATGGTTTAATTCGTATTACATTGGGTTGATTTGATAGATTGATAAATTCACTTGGATTTATAAATTCGATATATTCGATAAGTTCGTTCGTTCGATTATGATTACTCTACAGTGACGATTCGTAAGTTCGTTCGTTCGTAAGTTTGTTCTGTGGAACTACAAGTAAAACACACACAACAGTTTCAACACACAGATCCACCTGCACTGCCAAACAATAGAGGAAAACACAAGTGCATTAAATACCTATTTGGCCTGCTCTGCTTCCATAAAGCTTTTCTGATTGGAACTGTCTGTTTCCTCTTCTGTCTGGTGAGCACGTGTCTCTAGAAAATCCTAGCAGGGAGTTTTACACAGGCATAGATGTGAAACTGGCTGGGATTGGTTAAGGCTCTGTACAGTATGAGGCTGTCTGTGATTGGCTCATCTTTAACTAACTCTTAGAGGCATATTTTCCTTTTCTGCTTCTGCTAACACAATGAATATTTAAATGTCATATAACAATCAAAGACATAAATTACAGCAATGATTTTGCTTTTGGCTTTAACATATGCACATATATACTGTACTGAGGTTATTGGCAGGTTTGGTATACACATATATGTGAACCATATTAACAACCTAGGACTGGTCTTAGCTGGCCAGCTACAACATCCCCAAAAAGACTTGCAGCTGGAATTGCAGCGGAAGGAGCCCTACAAAGTATGGACTCTGGGCGGCTGAATACAAATGCCGCCACACTTTTCACAGATTTATTGGTCACAAATGTTGAAAACCATTTCTCGTTTTCCTTCCACTTCACAATTATGTGCCACTTTGTGTTGGTCTATCACATCAAATCCCAATAAAATACATTGACTGTCTTGGTTGTAACAGGACAAAATGTGGACAATTTCAAGGGGGAGGAAGACTTTTTCAAGGAACTGTATATATATTGTGGCAGTGCGGTATCCTGCCACGGTGGAAAGCACGATGGAGACCCAGGATTCTCAACCATAGAGGTTGAGGGGCTCCAGGCAGATCTCCTAATACAGAGGAAACTGGTTTATCAGTTTCCTCTTTGGTTTGTAAAGTCTGTTTTGGGACCTGTAGCCTGGAGATTTCTTAGAGATTTGGGAGGGATGAAATCTCCATTCCTGGGCCCATATTTTGGGAGTAGCCAGCGTGCTGATTGCACAGGTGTGTGCAGGCCTTTTAGGGGAGGCCAGGCCATGATTCTGGGCTCCACCCCGGCAGTTAGGAGGGCTCCACCCAGGCAGATGGGAGGTCTCTGCCGTGGAGTCAGGTGGGCTACACCTAGGAGAGGTGGAAGCCAGACTAGCTGTGTGCTAGTGCCATACTTTGGGAAGAGTCTGCAGGAGGCAGACTTAAAACTGCGTACAAGCCAGGAGGCTGAATACTGTTCATTTGAATTTGTGTGATGATGGATACCCCTGCGTGGGAAACCTTTATGTTATTGAACTGACATTTAAATAAAAGTGGGCAAACAGGCCCTTAAAAAATAAGCGAGTTGCCGTGTGCTTTGAAGAAGCTCTACCACTTGAAGCGAGTTCCCACATATGGTGGAGGATGCGGGCAGAATTGGAGATCCCTGTAAAAGAAGTAAGTTCATCAGTTATATGAACTGTGTTTATGTGCATTGGACAGCACAATTTGTGTGTGCAGGTGAGGAGAACCTGCCTTAAAGAGGCAGTACTTCATTTCTTTGTTGCTGGACTGTGCAAAAGTGTTGTGAAGTGACTGAAGATGGGACGGTCAAAGCAAAGAAAAGAAGAAAGATTTGCTGCAATGAGAGACCGAGCCCTGTGGCTGGAGGGGTTATCACCCAGAACAAGCCCCATACATGGCTGAACAAAGGTTGCCACAGTGGGAAGTGCATGCTGTTGCCCCTAGCAACACTGCTGAAAGGAGACCAGCTATTGTGCAGAGTTCTAAGCTGGAAAAAGACTGCAATGTGGGGAGCCTGGACAAGACACGCTGGCAAGAGCGATGTTTGCGGTGCAGGGAGTGGGGGCACACTGTCTCCAAATGCCCTTTGTCTCAGCCTCCATTGCAAAATTGCATAGCAAAGCAAAGGACTGCATCTGTGTTTGGCAAGCCGGCTCTGAGTACAAGGAAGGAGCGACAGGCTGACCACAAGTTTGAGAGGAGTGTGGTTGCTCATAGCAATAGCTGCAATGTAAAGTCTACGGTGAGAGGTGCTGAGTTCTGGGCCTCTGATTACATGCAACCCATGCTACCTACAGAGGAGGTTGGGGACTTCCTTGAAAGATTTGAAAAAGGTGCTACACAGAGAAAATGGCCTAGGGACCGGTGGCCAAAGTTGCTGCAAACCTTATTACCGAGGGAGTTCCGGTCGATTTTACCATTTGATGGATTGGGACCAGGATGACTACTGCACCTTTAAAGAGGAAATCCTTCTTCAAGGGGAAGTTTGGCGTGTCATGGCTGGCCAGCAATGCTCCAGGATGGGAGAGGTGTCACTGGAAGGCCAAGAGATCAGAAAGCCAGAGGAATACAAGGTGTTGTGTTGCGGCCGCTTACGTGAAGTGGTCAGCCCTGAACAGAGGGCACAACAGTCTGCATCCTACATGAGGTATAGCCCACTGCCTTTTGAGAGCGAGTCTACTGCTACCCCTAGCAACAGGGATCTTGTGTTACCTGCAGGGGGTGTAAGTTGGTCCGGAATGGCTGCAGTGTTGCACCGTGACCACTTGGGGAAATCAGTCTGTGGAGACACCACAGAGGAGAGAGAGACTATGTACTCAAGTGAAGGCTATGACACCTGCTTCAGGAAATGGTAAGACTGTTTCAGTTTGTGGGACTGAGTCCAAAGAAGTGAGAGTGTGTCCTTCAGGGAGTTCCACAATACAGATGGACATGGACTGGCTGCTGTGTGCTACCCTGAGTAGTAGGGAGGCACAGGGAACAGCCCGATTAGCAGGACTAAATATGGAAAAGGACATGGGGACTCTGCAGGTGCCTGCTATAATCCAGCAGAAGGCTGGGGAAGTTAGACTAGGGGTGCCCAAAACTGGCATGGTACCGTGTTCCCCTAGTGCCAGGTGCTGCAGAGATGCCCAGGGAAACCTCCCAGGAGCCCGCAGTGACGGAGCAGAGGATTTCCCAGGTCAGCTATGGAGCTGCTGAAAATAGTGCCCCTTTAAAGAGAGAGAGTGCTGTGAAGCATGGCTCACAGGCTGCTCAGCTGGGTAATAGCCAGGGATTACCTGCAAAAACCACAGTGATGTCTATATGCAAGGAGAATGCTGATGGTCATGCCGACAAAAGTGTTACTGTTGGTAAATATAATGTTATGGTTGGTGATGAGCTAGCACAGCTCACTAAAGATAGCAGTGTTGATAGGAATATGATTGAAGATATGTTGTTGCCCTTTGCAACAGTATCCAAGGCTGCAAAGGTGTCCATGGAAACTTCCTGGGAGCTCTGTGTGTTGGAGCCAGAGGTTGCCTGGGACAACTATGGTGCTGCTTTGGACAAGAGCGTACTTGAATCTAGTGAAAAGTTAAATGCTCATGGTGATAATGGGTTAACTGAGTCTGTCAGTACTGACAATATGTATGGAAGGGTTCCTGAGTTGAATGAAGCGCCATCAGAGCACGGTGGTGAGGGTGTGGTATTGCAACCTGTTGAGGTTAAAAATTTAGTGCCACAGTTTTGGTTGAACAAAAGTGATATATGTGATGTGTCTGCTGAGCCACTCTGTCCTGTGTCTCCTCCGGCTGTTGGTGCGGTACTGCGTAGTACCTCTGATTGGAGCGCAGAGAAAGTAGACTGGGACAGATGGGCTGAAAACCTGTTGGCTTTGTTAAAAGGGACCTCTGCTTCCAACAGTGGAGTGGACATGACTTCTGCTGTGCTAAATGGAGGGCCTGCAGAGCAGCTTATAGACAAGGGCACACTTGCTGTTGCTGCAGATGGTCTCCCTCCCAATATGGACGGGCCAAGTGAGATGGAGCACATAGCAGAGATCGTGCCCACAACCCACAAAGGATCGAATAGTGTCATACCAAATGAGCCAGTGTTGGTGGAAGTGTCAGATGGCACAAATCAAGTGATTGGGGTCAGTAAACCAAATGTAGAATTATGTGATGACGGTTGGGTGTCAGGACAGTTGCTGGAAGAGGTTCATGTGCCACTGGAGCTGGTGGATAGTGACGTTGCCATGGGAGACAACCACTCCACGCTGTGCACTTGGTCTCCAGACACTGCCCTGCCAAACACTGAAATTAATTCTGACAAAGGTGTGGATGTTTCTGACCATGAGGAAAAAATGCAAGGCCCTTGTAAATGTTGTTTATGATGATGAGGAAAAGTGCAAAGCACTGGTAAATGACGATCATTTAGTTTCTGTGGGTGACCATAGACCTAATGATGGACCTGAAGGTCATGTGGACATGCGTGCTGATAACCCTGAAACATGTGATGTGGTGGGTAATGATGTGGTAGACACAGCTGAGCTAAAAGCTGCAGATGAATTAGGCCCCCTACAGGTTCAGGAGGGTAGTCTGGGAAGAGAAACTTTAAATAGCTTATCTGCCCAGAGGGAAAACTTTAAGGAAGTGGATAATTTAAAGAGGTCCCCTGACATAAAAACCTCTGAAGGCCAAGGCAATTGGGCTGTCCTTCAGAAGGAGAGTAGGACATTGCTGTCGTCTGAGAATGTCAGTGACAAAAGGAAGCATGCAGTGTACGGGGGGAAACAAGCAGAGTTAAGTTTGGTCAGTAAGAAGATGCATGTACATAGAATGCAGAGAGGGACTAAGGTAACCCCAATAAAAGAGCCCACACTTTTTGTATTTAAAAGCGTGACCCCTTCAAAGGTAAAGGGAAACCGGCGGTTGAGAGTGCAGCGTAGCTGTAATGTTATCCAACACCTAAAACTCAGGCGTCAACCTCATCCTCAGAAATGTACCAAGTTTTGGAAGTTCCTTAATGGGAAGGTGACTTGGGTGGCCCCAAGGAAAATAGAGAGGCAACGCTTTTGGAAGCGTACCCGTAAAAAGGCACGGAGTCTTTATAGGGCCCAAGTCCATGTAATAGAACACAGGGAAAGTCGTCTCATAAGACAGGAAGGAAAGTTTCCCTTAGAAAGCAAGGTCAGTCAGGAATGGGCTCATATAGGTGAAAGCTGGCACAGAGGTGCCAAATTAAAGAGGTTGAGCTTGTGTGTTCTGCCCCCTACGGGATCAAAACAAAGGGGGGGGGGGATATGTGGCAGTGCGGTATCCTGCCATGGTGGAAAGCACGATGGAGACCCAGGATTCTCAACCATAGAGGTTGAGGGGCTCCAGGCAGATCTCCTAATACAGAGGAAACTGGTTTATCAGTTTCCTCTTTGGTTTGTAAAGCCTGTTTTGGGACCTGTAGCCTGGAGATTTCTTAGAGATTTGGGAGGGATGAAATCTCCAATCCTGGGCCCATATTTTTGGGAGTAGCCAGCGTGCTGATTGCACAGGTGTGTGCAGGCCTTTTAGGGGAGGCCAGGCCATGATTCTGGGCTCCACCCCGGCAGTTAGGAGGGCTCCACCCAGGCAGACGGGAGGTCTCTGCCGTGGAGTCAGGTGGGCTACACCTAGGAGAAGTGGAAGCCAGACTAGCTGTGTGCTAGTGCCATACTTTGGGAAGAGTCTGCAGGAGGCAGACTTAAAACTGCGTACAAGCCAGGAGGCTGAATACTGTTCATTTGAATTCGTGTGATGGTGGATACCCCTGCGTGGGAAACCTTTATGTTATTGAACTGACATTTAAATAAAAGTGGGCAAACAGGCCCTTAAAAAATAAGCGAGTTGCCGTGTGCTTTGAAGAAGCTCTACCACTTGAAGCGAGTTCCCACAATATATATATATAGTATATTTTTTATTATGGGTATATACTGTATGTCAGTGCATTGCATGTTAAAATGTCATCCATGCCTTGTTAGACGATGCATATCCATTTTCTGGTCCCTTGTGGCCCATTGAATGAATGGTCAGCCTTAACACAATACAACAGACCAGCTTGGTGGAAATAGGCCCCAATGTTTTTGTTTTTTTTTGTTTTTTTGTTTTATAATTGACACTTTTGGATATCTGATTTTTTTGACCTGACAGTGATACAAACCATGAGTCCCGTAAGTCTTAGGCTTTCTAGAAATGTATGGTTGGGATGGGGGGGTCTTTAGTAATGTTACACGTACATAAGGTGCGTTTAATCCTGCAGGGAAAAAAATGTAAGGCTGGTTAAATCTGTGTAGGAATGTAGAATTAACAAATACATCACAAAGGATATATTAAAATGTAATATGAGTACCAAGGGAGTACAACATCACTGGTGTCAGTATAAATACCCCCAGAATAAAAGGGTGTACAAATCGGATTTACCGTCTGATCTCAGTGCACTACACTTGTTCTTCCAGTTCTGTGTGGAACAATTATCTCCAAATTATCTCCTAATATGACACATTTGTATTATTGTCAGTCACTTAATGTCATTGTAATTCCTGACATGATACGTATCAATATTGCTGTCACACAATCTCATTGTGACAAATATGATCCACATGAATGTTTCTGGATGTTCAAATAAAGGGACGTGATTTCCTGAGAGATAAAACTGGGATGTTTTTGGAAGCTTCTAATTATTCCAAATAATGGGAGCATGGCAAATCTATGTGTACAGCTACCATTATCCAGGAGAATGCCAAAGGTTGGTAAATGGGAGCTTGCACCCTAATGTCCCCCCACAGTCACACACTATTGTTATAATACATCTTTATAGCTCTAACATATACTACGGTGCTGTACAGAGAACACTAAGCCAGTCACACCAGTCTCTGCATTATTATTACAGTCACACACTATTATTATACATTTATATAGCTCTGACATATACCGTAGTGCTGTACAGAGAACACTGAGCCAGTCACATCAGTCTCTGTACCAGAGGAGCTTACACTCTAATGTCCCCCCACAGTCACACACTATTATTATACATTTATATAGCTCTGACATATACCGCAGTGCTGTACAGAGAACACTGAGCCAGTCACATCAGTCTCTGTACCAGAGGAGCTTACACTCTAATATCCCCCACAGTCACACACTATTATTATTATTATACATTTACAGGTATATAGCTCTGACATATACCACAGTGCTGTACAGAGAACACTGAGCCAGTCACATCAGTCTCTGTACCAGAGGAGCTTACACTCTAATGTCCCCCCCACAGTTACACACTATTATTATACATTTATATAGCTCTGACATATACCGTAGTGCTGTACAGAGAACACTGAGCCAGTCACATCAGTCTCTGTACCAGAGGAGCTTACACTCTAATGTCCCCCCCACAGTCACACACTATTTTTATACATTTATATAGCTCTGACATATACCACAGTGCTGTACAGAGAACACTGAGCCAATCACATCAGTCTCTGTACCAGAGGAGCTTACACTCTAATGTCCCCCCACAGTCACACACTATTATTATACATTTATATAGCTCTGACATATACCGCAGTGCTGTACAGAGAACACTGAGCCAGTCACATCAGTCTCTGTACCAGAGGAGCTTACACTCTAATGTCCCCCCCACAGTTACACACTATTATTATACATTTATATAGCTCTGACATATACCGTAGTGCTGTACAGAGAACACTGAGCCAGTCACATCAGTCTCTGTACCAGAGGAGCTTACACTCTAATGTCCCCCCCACAGTCACACACTATTTTTATACATTTATATAGCTCTGACATATACCACAGTGCTGTACAGAGAACACTGAGCCAATCACATCAGTCTCTGTACCAGAGGAGCTTACACTCTAATGTCCCCCCACAGTCACACACTATTATTATACATTTATATAGCTCTGACATATACCGCAGTGCTGTACAGAGAACACTGAGCCAAACACAGCAGTCTCTGCACCAGAGGAGCTTGCGCTCTATTGTCCCCTCCACAATCACACACTATTATTATTATACATTTATACCTACAGTATCTCCCAGAAGTGAGTCCCCCCCTCACATTTTTGTAAATATTTGATTCTCTCTTTTCATGTGACAACACTGAAGAAATGACACTTTGCTACAATGTGACATAGTCAGTGTACAGCTTGTATAACATGTAAATTTGCTGTCCCCTCAAAAGAACTCAACACACCACCATTAATGTCTAAACCGCTGGCAACAAAAGTGAGTCCACCCCTAAGTGACAAGGTCCAAATTGGGCCCAGTTAGCCATTTTCCCTCCCCCGGTGTCATGTGACTCGTTAGTGTTACAGGGTATGAGGTGTGAATGGGGAGCGGGTGTGTTAAATGTGGTGTTATCGCTCTCACTCTCTCATACTGGTCACTGGAAGTTCAACATGGCACCTCATGGCAAAAAACTCTCTGTGGATCTGAAAAAAAAGAATTGTTGCTCAACATAAAAGATGGCCCAGGCTATAAGAGATTGCCAAGACCCTGAAACTGAGCTGCAGCATGGTGGTCAAGACCATATAGCCTTTTAACAGGACAGTTTACACTCAGAACAGGCCTCGCCATGGTCGACCAAAGAAGTTGAGCACGTGCTCAGCGTCATATCCAGAGGTTGTCTTTGGGAAATAGACATGAGTGCTGCCAGCATTGCTGCAGAGGTTGGAGGGGTCATCCTGTCAGTGCTCAGACCATACGCTGCACACTGCATCAAATTGGTCTTCATGGCTGTGGTCCCAGAAGGAAGCCTCTTCTAAAGAAGATGCACAAGAAATCCCACAA
>CATNWA010006180.1:0-12014 GCA_951230385.1 Staurois parvus | reverse complement strand
TTTTTTTATTTTTGTGTTTTATCAAATTGCACAGAGCAGGGTAGATCCTTATATTTTTCTTGGCGCAGGAAGAATTTTTATATTTTTCTGCCCCAAAGTAGCTTGTGTGTCAATAGACATCTCATGGCCTGTGATTGACAGCAGGGGACCCCAATGGAAGTAATATAGGAGGGGGCTGGGGGTGCATACAGAAAGTTTTTTACTTAATGCATAAAATACATTAAGGTAAAAACCCCTTTCCCTTTTAGAACCACTTTCACCATAAAATGATCTGCGGGAAGCTTTGTCTGTAACACCAGGGCCCCATGAAGTGTTTTGCCGGGTTTTTTGGGTGGAATGTAGCAGGATACGGTCACATTTTCCCAAGCTCCATCACATGTACCGTAGGTGCCCCTTCTGTCGGGTTTTAAAAATTGTGCCCAATCCTATTTGGGGGAAAATTTTCTTTTTTTTCCCCTGCCTTTGTGAGAATGATGTTTGGGGGAAATAAAGAAAGGGTAATCACCCTTCAGGGCAGGGACGCAATAAAACCCCCATTTTTTCTACAGTATAGACCAGGGTTTCTAACCCGGGGGTTTCCCATGGAACCACGGGGTTCCTTCAAAGGTGAGCAATGGAAATTGTTGCCTATCAGATAATTTCCCACTGACCCTGATCTTTAGCATCTGTAAGGGGGGAAATTCTTCCCAATAAACCTCAGTGTGAGGGCATTTTCCCCACTGACCATCCAAATGTTTCTTGAGTTTTTCTCCCTCACCACTCTTCAATCTTTCCCTCTCCCTGGACATTCCCCTCCCCCCAAAGCCGACATCACCCCATACTCAAAAAACCCCCTGGCCCCCACCGACTGAACAACCTTAACCCTCTCCCTGCTGCCATTTTTTTCCAAGCTCCTTAGGCTTAGTTACAATTGCCTAAGCGCCCACCTCCTACAACAACCTCCCAATCCACTACATCGGGTTTCCGTCCCCACACCCCCCAAAAACCACCCTATTAAAAATCACTAATGCCCTCTAACCGCAAAGTAAGGGCCCACTACTCAGCCCCCTTTTTCCCCCTCACCCCCCAGGGCCTTCGCACAGTGACCCCCCTCCTCCTAAAAAAAATACATTTCCCCAGCATCAGGGGACTCCGCTTTTCCGGGCTTCCCCCTATCTATCCCAAGCTCCCAGGTTCCCTAAATGCTACCCCCCCTCCCCCCCCCTTCCCCCTCTTGTTGGGGCCCCCCAAGGCTCTGTCCTCGGCCCCCTTTTCTTTCCCCCTCTACACCCCTTTCTCGGAAAAACTGATAACTCCCAGGGCTTCAACTATCCCTGTACCCCGATGACAGAAATTTACTCCCCACCCTCCCCCCCCCCTTCAGTCTCCCCGTATCCCCCACCTACAAACGACATATCAGATGGATGTACTCCATTTCCTCAAATTGAACCCTTTTCCAAAACTGAGTCCTAATTCCCCCCCCCTCTCCATTCACCCCCACAAGCCACATCAGTCCCACCCTGCAAGCAAAGCCAGGTGTAACTCTAGACTCAAACCTGTCCTTCCCAACCCCATGCCCAATCTTTTGGCAAAATCATGCGGGTCCCCTCTGCAACATTCCAAAATCCCTCTTTCCAAACCCCAAACTACTAAAAAATTTTTTCACCCCTTTTTTTTTATCTCACGTTGGACTACTGAAAACCCCCCCTTTCCCCACCAGCTTTCCTCACACAGACTATCCCCCGCTTCAGTCTAACCGAACTCAGCGGCCAGAAACCCTCCACCTTACCAACCTCCATCCGCCACCCCCCTCTGTCATTCCCCCCACTGGCTCCCCTTTTCCCAACGCATTAATTCAAACTTCTAACCGAATACAAAGCCCTTCATAAAGCTGCCCCAAACTACCTCACCGACCTGATACCCAAATACCACCAACCCTAATCTTTGTCTTCACAGACCTCCTATTTCTAGCTCCCCGGTCTACCTCCCAGCCCAAGCAGGCTTCTCCAGGACTTCCCCCCTCCCTGGAACTCTCTATCCCAAACCATCAATGTCATACCCTTTTCCCCTTTAGGCCACCCTGAAAACCCTCTCTTCGGGAAAACCTACCCCCCCTCACCTAAAGCCGAAACTCTCCACTCCCTTTCCCACCACTCCATCCCCCACAGCACTTCCCCTGTCACTATCCCTCCCTCCCGATTGTAAGCCCGAAAAAGCGGGCCCCCAAAACCCCCCGTGTTTTATTGTTACTGTATTTGTTCGTAGTCCCCCACTATAACTTTACAGCGCTTATAGCCCTTTTTAGCCGGGTTCCTGAACCGGAAAAATTTTCTTCAAGAGTTCTTTTTATGTTGAAAGGTTGAGAAAGGCTGGTGTAGACAATCTGAAATTTTTAGTGCTTTCCCTGTTTTGGGGAGTTTCTGAAAATTGTGTTCGATAAGTTGCAATGAAAAAGAGGGAAAGGAAATGGTGAGAACTTTTGAAACAGCAAAAGACGCAGAAAGGATCTCCAATCTGTACAAAGGGGGTGCTAAGGGGTTCAATAAATTGTACCAATAAGGATTAATCCGCATGTCCCTCCAAACTATTTATATAAACCATAGCTCATTCTACAGACCAATTTTTGATGTGGCTTTTCCTAGAAGAAGTGGGTCTTGGAAGTCCAAACACCCAAAAATCAATCCTTATATGATCATTGCCCTATTGGACATGAACCCACCTGGGATGTAAAATATTGTACTAGAAAAAATAATATATATATTAGGGAAATAAATCTTTTAATAAACAATTTAATGCATAATAATTTAACTTCCCTGAAAACTTTGAAGGTTACAGAGTAAGAATATACAAGAATATATACCTACTTTGCTTAGATCAAGCTCCACTGCTGGGATCTAGATTTCCTATTGTCAGATTGATGTTACTATTACCGTTCTTTGTCTGTAGTTGTAAATTATTCTCAGTCGATGTTTCTATTACTTCCGTTTGATCTTGAGTTCTGCAAAGTGTAAATAGGATTCCAGCTGTCCATGTTTAAAATATTCTTGTTCTTTCGTTCTGTATGTGAAATCGGTCTCGCAGACGGTAACTCATACAATGTTTCTTTCATTCTTACCCATCTTTGTTCTGTAGTGTAAATCGGTCCCTCATCGATGTTTCTATTCTTCCGTTCTTAGTTCTGTAGTGTAAATCGGTCTCAGTCGATTCGTTTCTATTCTTCCGTTCTATGTTCTTGTAGTGTAAATCAGCACGTCCTCAGTCTGATGTTTCTATCATTTCCCTTCTTGTTCTGTAGTGTAAATCGGTCTCATCTCCCCCCCCTAGTCATGTGTTATAAAGTCCTGGTGATTGTGTCTCCTCTGGGCAGATCTGCCGGTTGACTGAGAGGATCTGCTGTGTGCCATGAGATGGTCGCTCACTCTTCTGTGTCTGTTTACCTGCTCATCTCCATCATCCTTCTTACATTGAGACATCACAAAAGACTATGGCATCGTATTGACCTGAGCAGGCAGGGCACCATCGTTGTAGACTTTACATGCAAAAAGCCATTGTTTGAGTATGAATATTACCTCAGAAGGGAGACGTTATTATCGAGGACGATGAATTTCTCGCTCACTTTACTAGTCAATTTAATTTAAAAAGAGGGCAGTTATTTCTAATTCATTTTTATAGCTTCTCTTTTTGTTAACCTGTAAGTCTCTTTCATCATCTTTGCTGCTCTGTCTGTCTGATCTCAACAAAGAGAAAATATAATGCTTTGTCTCATTTTCACTGTACAATATTTTATGTAAAATGTACAAATGTTTCTAATGTTGATTTGTACATTTCGGTCCTATTACTTTGCAATTCCAGTCTGTAAGTTTCACCAAAAAAATACATCTTAATAACTATGGCTTTGCATAATACATAGTCTTCAGGCCATGCTGGGATTCTCTCAATAGAGGATTAGTCATGTCCGGGGCAGCGGGGCGAGGACTGGACCATTCAAGCACTTGGGCACTGCCCGAGGGCCCGGGTCAGTAGGGGGCCCCATCGAAATGCCCCAGTTACCATTTTTATAGACTTTTTTATGGATGTGCTTTGACACAGAGGGTTGCCCCATGATCCCCTATTGCCACCGGGGTCCCCATGGAGTTGATCAGTCCACCCCTCTGGTACATGTCGAGATGTGCCTATTGATGGCTTCCTAGCAGAATGAAAATCTTGAATGTCTCTCTTTCTGCCAGGAGGGAGGGAGGTGTGCTGTCATTTAATAGCTTATTTTGTATAGTCTCTACTATTCAGGGATGGTCACAGGTCAACAGTTGAGCAACAAATGGCCGCTCCCCCCCCAGTCTATAACTGGCCTTCACAGCAAGGAGCACATGCGAAGGGATCGACGCATGTCAAACAACAAAAAAAAAACTACCTCTCCAAAATTCCCCCTGCGCTAACTTGCCAGCCAGCCTTGCAAACAAAAACCAAATTAACCTGTCTGCTCGCAGTATGCGTTAAAAACACACGTAGTTCCTACACTCCTCCAAATTTTTAAGAGCCCCCATAGTAGAGGACACATGTAAATTTAATGAATGATAGACCAAGGGCAAAGGTGGACTGGCAGGTGCCATGACGAAGGCTATGCCTGTAGCTTTACATGTTTGTACTGTTGAATTGTTGGGGAGGGTTATCGGTTGCACTGGACACCTTGGCTGCCCATTGATGCTACATGACTGGAGTGTTCAGACAGTGCGCTCCTGTACCTTTAAGGTGGGGTGTGCTCCTTGGGCTCGTGTCATGTTCACCTGCCCTTGGACTATCCATTTAAATTATGTGCCATCTCAACTTATGGGGGCTCTTAAAATTGGAGCAGTTAGGAGCTACAGAAACATACTAGGGGGTGCCGTGGACGAGGCTGTTGTGTAAACTTGCAAATGTGTACTAACAACCCCTGTTTTAACGCATACTGCTAGACAGGTTGTAATTTTGGTTTCGCGCGCCGCGCGCAGGCGCTTGGCTGGCTCAAGTTAGAGCCTCGGGAATTTGTCCTTCTTTGTTAGTCTGACATAGGTCACATTCCCAAGCCTATTCACAACACAGCAGTAAGTCAGTTTCAGTTGCAGCAACTTAAAAGGTGAAAGTAATAATACATGAGATAGACACATTACACGTAACTATTTGCGAAGCATCCTGGTCTTGCCATAACACCTACAGCAGTGCCACAGGCTGATAGCTTCCATTTGCCACGAAAAACCGTCATTGAGGCAGCTATTGCTGACTGCCAAAAGGGGCCCCAACAACCAAGTACTGAGTACATATGCAGCTTCTACTTTTCAAGAGGTGGCTGATATTGTTCCTATGTACACATCCGTGTTTTATTGATTGCATGGAATATTCTCATTTTCGAGATTGTGGATTTTGGGGTTTTTCATGAACATCTGTAAGGCCATAATCATTGTACACAATGACTGACAAATCACAGGCTTGAACCGCTCTTCTGCTTTGCATGTAATGAGTCCTATCGCACGCGGGGCAAACTGATCATTTAGAAACTTGGGCACTGCCTGAGGGCCCGGGGTTGGGGGGTGTCAGTAGGGGGCCCATGAGATGCCCCTTGTGTAACCTTTTTCATAGGCTTTTATGAGTTTGCTGCAAGGAGACACAGGGGCCCCATAATCCCCTAGTTGCCCGGGGCCGCTCCATGAGTTATCAAGTCTGCCCCTGGTCTTTCGCATATATAGTTTTCACTTTTTAAGTTGCATTACTGAAAGACTAACGGATGAACAGTTTGCACCATATTCTAAAACTTTTGAGTTCACCTATTAACGTACGTATAAAGCAATGAATATGACATGTCAATGCCAACAAATATTCACTGCAGGTGATTCTCTGCTAAATTTGCTGAGGGTAAATGAGCAGTGATTGATTCACCAGCAGTGAAAGATTGGCAAAGTCACATTTAATCTGCTTTATAAGTCATCTTAGACTAGTTCATCTAAGCACATTGCTCACAATTTTGCGTTCACTATGGATGGATCCAAAATTAGGTTCAGCACAAAACTGGTCAGCCCCCCTGTTCAGCTAACGGATGAGCCAAGCATCATACACAAGACGTGGTATTTCTATGGCTCACTAGTACACCTGAGCCGCTTCTATCTCTGCTTAATGGTCACTAAGGAAGTAAGCAGTGGAGTGCATGCCCTGCGCTTGACCTGTACGCACTGTCACCACTTCCTATTAGAACTGCGTTGAGCTACTGTACCTCATTCAACATGGGTGACAAGATACTTTGCCAAGGGGGTGGTGCTATGGTTCTGGCCCCACTCTCTTTGGAAACCAGGCTGCATGCTTTGATTAAGGGTCTGAAATGGATTTTTTAGGGGTAAACTCAATCATTTTTTTTATTAGGGTGTGAGGTCCCCCTTAAAAATCCACACCAGACTCAAACACTGTGTAGGGTTGCGCCACAAAGCAAAAAAAAGACAGTTTAAATTGCAGGTTGATGACGTTACCGATTCTGACTCTTTTTTTTTTAAGACATTTCCAAAGCTACGTCACCCAAAATACATAGCCATCCCTTTATATGGTTTTGTGCTTTTTATTTTAAGAAGTACTGAAAATGAAATGTAATTTGCCGGCAATTCTAAAGGATAAGTTCAACTTTTAGTTAAAAAATAATAAATGCATTTTTTTGCAGGTAAAAAAAATGTGTGCATTTATTATTACGGCATTGTCTGCAGGAGCCTGGAAAAGCAATACACCATGGTGGTGCAGTCTCATGCAGATCTGGTCAGTATTATTCGTGCTTGCCCTTACAGGGTAGTACGGGGTGTACACGATGTTATGGGGATGTATGGGGGTGTATGGGGATGTACAGGTTGTACAGGGATGTAAGAGTGTACGAGGATGTATGGGATGAAACAAGGATGTAAAGGATGTCAAGCTGGTGTCTGTGGGTGCTGCTAGGCTCGATGTATGGGGATGTATGGGATGTACGGGGTGTAGGGGATGTGTTCGGGGTATGTACAGTAGATGTATGGGAATGTACAGGGAAGTACATAGAGCACTGGAATGTATGATGGTGTATGGAATGTAAACGAGGTATACAGGAATGTACAAGGTGTACAGGGGTGTACGGGGTGCACAGGACGTGTGGGGTGTATGGGGGATGTATGAGGTGTATGGCATGTACAAGAGGTATGGGGGGATGTAAAAGGTTTAATGAGATGTTGCTGGGCTGTATGGGGTGTATGGGATGTATGGGGATGTATGGGATTGTAGGGGGTGTATGGGATGTATGGGGTGTATGGGATGTACAGGATTAAGAGATGAGCGAAGTGATTCAAAAATTTGATTCGACTGGATTCGGGAATTCGGGCGAAGTTCGGGGAAAATATTCGTATTCGAGTCGAATATATTCGCTGTGAATTTAACTTAAAAAAAGGGGTGTTTTCTAGGCTGCAGAGAGACTTATAATATTAGTGGCATAACACTGTAAACCTTTAATTTACAGAAGCCCATGGAGTCTGCATGGTGAAGAGAAATAATACTGGTCACTCATTATGACATGCAGATGAGTGCCGTCCGACGTCTAACATAGAAACACCGCACACTACACTCATAGCTGTGCCAGTCATCGCGGGACGGGGCCAAAAACCAGTGTTTTGGAAGCCACAGTGTGGGCGGTGGAAGTCAGCAGCCAAAGGGAGGCCATAACAGCAACCTAGTGAACAAAATGAGACAAACCGCAATGAGTGTGAGGAGACCTGAAAGTGGCACATGGCAGAGTGGAGCACCATGGAATGGAGACCATGTACAGTGACCCCATGTCACACTGTTGCTCAGCACAGTCGTGACCAGGCGGTAGTACGGGGTCACCAGGCCGATTTTGGGCCTGTCGCACCAATGTGAGGCCTTTAATCTGCCAGCAACCTAATGACCAAGAGAAAACCGCAGGAGTGTGAGGAAACCTCAAAGTGGCAGCATGGTAGAGTGGGAGCAATGAGGCGTACAGGGACCCAGGTCACACGTGTGTGGGGACCAGCAGGAGCGTGACCAGGCGGTACGGTGGCCCAGGGCTGATTGCGGCCTGGCGGCACCTATGGGAGGCCTTAATTCTGCCAGCAACCTATGACAAAGATGGAAAACCGCAGGAGTGTAGAGGAGACCTCAAAGTGGCACATGGCATAGTGGAAGCAATAGGGAGGCGGTACAGGGACCCAAGGTCCACAACTGTGGGACCAGCAGCAGCGTGACCAGTGCGTTACGAGGGGCCCATTGTCCTGATTTTGGGGCCTGCGCACCTATGGGAAGGCCTGTTAATCTGCCTAGCAACCTATGACACAATGGAACAAACACGCAGGAGTAGGTGAGTGAGACCTCAAAGTGGCACATGGTAGAGTGGGAGTCAATGAGGAGGCGGTACAGAGGACCCAGGTCACAACTGTGGGTGCAACCCAGCAGCAGCGAGACCAGGCGGTACTGAGGCCCATGGCGCGATTTTGGGGCCTGGCGGCACCTATTGGGAGGCCTTTAATCTGCCAGCAACCTATGACAAAAAGGAAAACCGCAGGAGTGTTGAGGAGACTTCAAATTGTCAACATGGTAGAAGTGGGAGCAATGGGAGCGGTACAAGGGACCCAGGTCACACTTGTGGGACCAGCAGCAGGCGTGACCTAGGCGGTAACTGGGGCCCATGGCCGATTTGGGGCCTGGCGGGCACCTATGGGAGGCCTTTAATCTGCCTAGCAACCTATGGACACAAAAAGGAAAACCGCAGGAGCTGGTGAGGAGACCTCACAAAGTGGGCACATGGTAGAGGTGGGAGCAATGGGAGGTCGGTACAGGGACCCAGGTCACACTGTGGGCCCAGCAGCAAGCTGTGACCAGGCGGTAAACGGGGGCCCATGGCCGATTTGGGGCCTTGCGGCACCTATGGGAAGTCCTTTACTTCTGCCCCCAGCCAACCTATGACAAAAAAGGAAAACTCAGCAGGAGTGTGGAGGAGACCTCAAAGTGGCACCGAGGGTAGAGTGGGCGCAATGGGAGGCGGTAACAGGACCCAGGGCACACTGAGGGCCCATCAGCAGCCGTGACCAGGCCGGTACCGGGGCCCATGGCCGGATTTTGGTGCCTGGCCGGCACCTATGGGAGGGGCCTTTTAATCTGCGCAGCAAAGACCTATGACAAAACAGGAAAACCCGCAGAGTGTGTGGAGGAGACCCTCAATATTGGCACAAAATGGGGGGGGGTAGAGTTGGGAGCAAATGGGAGGCAGGTACAGGTAACCCAGGTCACACTTGTGGGACCATCAGCAGCGATGAACCAAGCGTTACGGGGGTCCCATGGCCGATAAATTTGGGGCCTGGCGGCACCTATTGGGAGGCCTTTAATCTTGCCAGCAAACCTATTGAACAAAATGGAAAACCGCAGGAGTGTCGAGGAGACCTCAAATGTGGCACGATGGTAGAGATGGGAGAGCAATCGGAGGCGGGTAACAGGGACCCCAGGTCACACTGTGGTTAGACCCAGCAGCCAGCGTGACCATAGGCGGTACGGGGGCCCATGGCCGATTTGGGGCCTGAGCGGCACCTATGGGTAGGCCTTTAATCTGCCCAGCAGAACCTATGACAAAAAGAAAACCGCAAGGAGAGTGAGGAGACCTCAAAGTGGCCAAACATGGTAAAGAATGGGAGCAATGGGAGGCGGTACAGGGACCCATGTCACACTGTGGGCCCAGCAGCAGCGTGACCACGCGGTACGGGCCCATGGCCGATTGGGGCCTGGGCGGGCACCTATGGGAAGGCCTTTAACATCGTGCCCAGCACACCTTATGACAAAAGGAAAAACGCAGAGATATGAGGAGACCATAACAAAGTGCCTACATGTGTAGAGAATGGGAAGGCGAATGGGAGGCGGTACAGGACCCTAAGCCCAGGTCAACACTGTGGACCAGAAGCAGCGTGCCAGGCGTTACGGGGGCCCATGGCCGATATTTTGGGGCCTGGCAGGCACTCCTATGGAGGCCTCTTTAATCTGCCACAACCTATGGACAAAAAAGGGAAAAACGCAGGAAGTTTTGGGGAGCCCTCAAAGGGGCACAGGGCAGGGGGGGGAGCAATGGGATGGGTACGGGCCCCAAAGGTCACCCTGGGGGCCCCACAGGCAGCGTACCGGGGGGTCCCGGGGGGGCCAAATTGGCCGATTTTGGGGGCCGGGCCCCCACCAAAGGGGACCCCCTTTTAAAAATCTGCAGAAACCTATGAAAAAAAAAGGAAAAACGCAGGAGTGTGAGGAGCCCCAAAGTGGACATGGAAAGAGGGGGCCCCCCCCCCAAAATGGAGGCGTACGGGGAAACCCAGGCCCACGGGGGGGGGCGGGCTAAAGCAGCGCGTGACCAGGGGGAAAACCAAAGGGGCCCAGGCCATTTGGGCCTGGGGGAAACCTTTTGGGGGCCTTTAATCTGCCACAACCTTGAAAAAAAGAAAAAAAAAAAGGGGTGTGAAAAAGGGGCCACCTTTTTCGAACGGTAGCGAGGGTCCAACAAGGTGGACAGCCCCAAAAGTCATCCCTCGTCTTGAGGTTTTTTTAATTGGGGTCCCGCTGGTCCGCCTAAACGCCAAGCAACCGAGCTTTGGCCCCTAAGGGCCTTTTTGGGTCCCAAAGGGAAAAGCAGGGCCCTTCCTCCTCCATCTCCAAAAAAAAACCCGGGCCCACGGGGCGTCTGGGTCCTCGTCTCCTCCTCCTCCCCCCCTCTACCAAATGCTCCTGCTCCTCCACCCCCCTGCCCCGCGGGTTTTGGAAAAAACCCAAACCCAATTCCCCCTCAATAATTTCCGAGAACCAATGTCCTCCTCTACCCCCTCCTCTTCTTCCTTTTCCCTGCCCCCACAGGGTCATTTTGGGGTGAGATCTGGCTCGCCCCCTTCTACCGCACTCTAAACCCGCCCATTTTTTTTAACCCAACATTATTTTCCCAGGGACGTAAAAACCAAAGGAATACCTCGTTCCCCCCTTTAACCCCGCCGACCCCCACGATAGCTGAGGGCCTTTCCCAAAAAAAGGGCCTGGACCCAAAGGCCCCAGGTGTCACGAAATGAGCTGCCCTTTGGGGCTAAACATCAAATTTAACACGGGGGATACCTTTTATCCCGTTTTTAAACCCATCAGGAAACCCTTTTTAAAAATTGGCCCTTTCCGGGTTTCTTAAAAAAGGCCCTAAACCAATGAAAGGGTTGAATTCCCAACCTTTTTGGGCCAAACGCCCAAAAGCTTGGGGAGCGGTACGGGGTGCCCTGGCCGGGAATTTTTTTCCTGGCCCGGCACAACGGGGAGGCCCGTAACCCTTGAAAGCACCCTTTTGACAAAAAATTTGAACACCCCAAAGCATGTGGGAAAACCTGAAAGTGGAAACAGGCTTAGAGACTGTGGCCCTGGCAGCACCCTAGGGGGGTTGGGGCCCAAAAGGAAAAGGGGGAGAGAGGGGGGGCCCTTAATCGCCAGCACCCAAAGAAAAAAAAAATGAAACACACCAGCAGTTTTAAGGAGACCTAAAGAGGCACAGGGCCTTAAGAGAGACGGGTGGACCTGGCAGAAAAGCATGGGGAGGCGGTATGGGGGCCCAGGGAAATTTAAAAGGGGCCTGGCAGACAAAGTGACCCTTTAATCTGGCCAGCACCCTATGCCCAAAAAAATTGAAACCCACACCAAGCAGTGTAAAGGAAAACCAAAAAGGGGCCCAAAATGGAAGAGTGGGCCCGTTTGGAACAGCAGAAAAGGGAAGGCCGAAAAAGGGGCCCAAACATAAAGAGACTGGGACCTGGCAGCAGAAATGAGGGGGCCCGGTATAGGGCCCAAAGCAAAATTAGGGGCCTAGCAGCAGCATGGGGAGGCCCCTTTAATCTGCCACCCCAAAAATAAACAAAAAATTTTGAAACACCCCAGCAGTGTGTGAGGAAAACCTGAAAGTGGCACATGGCAGAGTGGGGCGAGGGGAAGAAAAGCAGCAATGGGGGGCCCGGGAAAGGGGACCCTTGAAGACTGGGGCCCCCGGCACTTTC
>CATNWA010006179.1:0-12196 GCA_951230385.1 Staurois parvus | reverse complement strand
AAGGGGGCCAAAACCCCAAAGGGTGGGAGGGACTTCCAGATCACATAGTCACTGTTGATATGTCTAGCTCACCAGCTTCCGATCATAAACTGAGACCAGGAGTTGTCTGTGGGGTCTCTTGCTGGCTGTATGCCAAGCAGCTTCCCCTTTGCACACTGACCACAGGGGGTTGCTTACTCAATGACCTAGCAGCCTCTCAAGTATGAGCTATGCATACCTACACTGGTCCAAGCTGGCCCAATAAAAGTAGGCAATAAAGGTGATATTTGGAGTTCAGCTTTAAGATTAACCTGTTGCTTGCCTTGCATAGGCAAATCACAGGTCACCTGTAAAGGGTATATTCAAAAACAATAAAAATGGCCTGTTTGAATGAAACTATATGGTGTAGCCACACCTTCTATGGCTTGGCCCTAACACTACACCCCCCAGTACAGTTTTACCCATAGGAAATGACTGCATGTTTTGAGTCTGCCACTATACTAGTCTTTAAAAAAATATTTTTAAAACCAGTAGAAAAAAACATGAGACTGCAGAATTTCTTTAATTTGAAAAAATAAATGCCATAAGATGTACCCCAAGGTTCAGTGTTGGGACCCTTACTTTTTAATATATTTACAGTGAAGGAAATAAGTATTTGATCCCCTGCTGATTTTGAATGTTTGCCCACTCACAAAGAAATGATCAGTCTACAAATTGAATGGTAGGTGTATTGTAACTCTGAGAGATAGAATAGCAACATAAAATTCAAAAGAAATGCATATCTTGCTCTGACATATGTTTTTGTAAGTATTATTTCTGGTTATGAGAATAAAATTCCATTGGTTATTTGTTTATTTCTGGCATACTTACTCATTACGGTTTACATATTTACTAGATAGTTTCCTTATCTTTATGCCCCCTGAGGAAGATCTAAAATGTGGAATGATTGAAATGCATCGGGGTAATTTTTTTCTTCCTATCTGTGTGGTCTTTGAAACACTGTCAGAGCAATGTTTAGAAATTATGTATTTTATACAAAAAATGTATATGTAATAAAGCTGCTAATTCTTTTACCCTAATGTCTTTTTGGATATATGTATATATGGATATAATTTGTCAATGCTGCAATAAAGTCTCACTGTGGGGTCTTCTGGCACATGTATTCATTTAGGGATGAGCAGCCAGATACTCAACTTTTTTGGTTATCATAGGTTTGATTTTTAGCCTTTTATACTTGTTGCCAATGGGAATATATTTTGCAGTGTTCATATACAGTCTTTTTGAAGAACTCCCCATTTCTGTGTTGTGTTCATTGATGCCAATATTCCCTCCCAGTCTCTCAGCCTTGGAAAATTAGCCCTCTTAAAATCGAGGGCTTTTATTTTTCCCATACGTGCTTGCTGTTTACAGCTAACCATGAATGAAATCATGTTATGGTCACTGCTACCCAGATATTCTTTTATATGGACGTTCGTAAATAAGCTCTGCATGGTTTGAAATTACCAGGTCCAGCAGAGCATCATTCCTAGTTAGGGCCTCTATGAACTCTACCATAAAATTGTACTGTAGTGGGTTTAAAACATTTTGCCCTTTAACTGTTCCTGGAGTACCATTACTTCAGTCCATTTCCGGGTAATTAAAATCCCCTATTATTATCACTGTCCCAGCCCTTGCAATCTGTGCAAGAAGCGGAGTCTCCACTTCCACATTAACACTGGGTGGCCTATAACAAGCTCCAATGATTACCTTTGTAGCAACCACCACCATGTGCAGTTCCACCCAAAATGCTTCAGCCTCATCACACTCTCCATCAACTAGGTCCTCTTTCACACTCGCTCTGAGATCACTTCTCACATAGAGACAGACACCACCACCTTTTCTATTTACTCCTGTCTCTCCGAAAGAGAACATAGCCAGGAATAATAATGGCCCAGTCATGTGAAGAAAGAAGCCAGGATTCAGAAATAGCAATTAAATCATAGTTCTCTTCATGCACCAAACCTTCCAACTCCCCTATTTTGCTTGGCAGACTTCTGGCATTGGTGAACAAACACTTTAATGCATTGACACCTTGTACACATGTATTTTGCATATTTTATATTTTCATACAAATGGTACCAATTCCACTGGTTGTTTGTAACATGGTAACCTTATCATCTGCCTTAGCCCTCCCCCATCTTTCCCCATTCCACCCACCAATACATACTGCCACCTGTCTGATCTGTCTACCCTGTTATAATCTAAATTCTCCCTCCCCCCTAGTTTAAATACTCCTCCAGCCTTCCCATAAACCTCTCCCCCAGAACAGCAGACCCCCTTCCATTTAGATGCAGACCATCTCTAGCATATAGGTTGCACCCCAATGAAAAGTCAGCCCAGTGCTCTAGAAACCCAAATACTTCCCTCTCTCACACCAGGTCTTTAGCCATGCATTGAGTTCTCTAATCTCCCCGTCTCTCCTGAGTTGCGCATGGCACAGGTAATATTTCAGAGAATATCACCTTGGAGGTCCTTCCCTTCAACTTGCAGCCTAGTTCTTTAAAATTGATTCTTGAGGAGCCTCCACCTTCCATGTATTCTGTCATTGGTTCCTACATGGACCAAGACAGCTGTGTCATGCCCAGCCCCTCCCAGTAATTTATCAACCTGGTCCACCACATGCTGAACCCTGGCACCAGGCAGACAGCAAACCATTCGGTTGAGGCGATCCTGGCGACAAATTATTCCATCATTAAAGAACAGCTTGGTCAACACCACACTGAGTAACAGTCCACAATAGGGAGTGTAGACATCCAATAGGCTGACTCTCTGAGGAAGAGGCAAGTCCTCAAAACGCGTCAGCCTATTGGATGTCTACACTCCCTATTGCGGACTGTTACTCGAGCTGTTCTTTTATGACGTGCCTTGACTTTATTGTCGTTTGTGAGTACAATACCTACTTTATTTCTTATTAAACATTTTTTATGGTAATGCACTAGGCCTGTGCGCCCTCTGTTTGTTCTTTCCTCATTGATGGCAGCAAGGTGTGCATGTTCCAGGACATTCTTAATGTGGTTGTAGCATTCATCGAGTCCATCCCCAAGCGCAGGATCATTTGTGTTTGTTGGTAAATTATTTCATCAGTCTGATTATAGAATCCCCTACTACCACCAGCTGTCTAGGCCTTCCTGCACTACCCCTCACCACACCCTCCCAGATGGTCTTCCCTCCCAGCTTTTAGAGAGAGAAGTGACATCCAGGGCTGCCACCCCTGAGCTTGCCACCCCCACATCTTCACCCAACTTGGCAAATCTGTTTTGGTGCTCAAACCCAGGGCCAGCCTTCCTTTTCTGTGAGCCCCTACCACTCCCTCTCGTTACAGTAACCCATCTTCCTACCTGATAATCCTGATTAGCCCCTCCACCCTCCACATCAATCCCATTAGCTACCTGCTCAGAGAGCAGAAGACCCCTTTCAAGAATGTTGGTTCTGCCCAATGTTGCAACTTGCTCCTCCAGATCATGAGTTTCCAGAAGGGCAATGCAGCGGTATCCATCCTGGAGCTGTTGCTCCATTGTTGCATACATGCTGCACACTGTGCACTGCACAAAACCTTCCACTCTGCTAGCACACATTATCCCAGTTACAATATTAATAGAAAATATCAGTTGTCACTTACAGGTTAGTAGACTCCTGTTATAATCTCCTGTTTTCCACTCCAGTTTTTTAACTCCACTTATCAAATGTCCACTTTGTCAAAGGTCCAGCAAGCAAAATACAGGCAAGCTCAGAGTGAGCTCTACAGCAAGTTATATAGGACCTGTATCCTGTGACCAATTAACCCCTCCCCTTAATTAGCATACTGAAGGAAGGCAAGGAAAGGAAGAAGAAAAAAAAAGTTATTTAAAAAAGTGACAGAAAAAGTGATTTAAAAAAAAGTAAAAGCTTTTAGCAAGACCCAAAGAAGAAAATAAAACAACTACAAGCACCAGCAATCACCAGCAGTCTTTTTAGCTTTCAGCCAGCAAACAATGCCAGACACGATATGTCCACACGATATTATTGCAAAATATTAATTTCAGTAAAAATTACACTAAAATGAATTTTAGGGCAAACAAACACAAATAAATTACCCACATTTTTTGGTAAAAATGTAAAAGATGAGGCTGCACCGAGTAAATAGAATACCCAACATGCCAAATCCTAAATTCGTGTGCACCTGTGAAATTCAAACTTCAGTAACCCTATAGTTTCTATAGACGGCGCTTCAAAAGCCCCTATAGGTCATCATTGTAGCATTGCAGAGGAGGCCTGGTGCTAGAAATTACTGCTCTCCAACCCCGGCATGCCTGGCGATATGTAACGTGTATCACAATCAATTTTCACACATAAGCGCCCCAACGGTGTTTACATTCGTATGTAGTTACATGTGTGTGTGGGGTGGGGTGCTAAAAAAAATGTTTTGGGGGGGATGTTATGTGCTGGGGTTGTAAACTTTATTTTTTTACAAGAAAAATTTTTTTACTAAACAATAATGATAGTGTGACAAGAACACCCCTATCTGAAAAAGGAAGGTTTCTACAAGATCCACGCGGAGTAATATGAATTCAAATGAATTTAACAATACTTTATTTGATCACATAGATCATGGGGAGGTTAAACATAAGCACGGTGTACATATGAAAAAAATAAAAATCATGTTTAAAAACACTTAGCGTCCTCAATTAAGGGTCATTCTTAGCCAACAGAGCACCATATAAGCAGAGTGGTGTAATGATAGAATAGTTATCCTGGATTTCCGTAGGTTTCCTGCTTAATATTTGTGTGAACCGTATATTCAGTAGGTGTGTTTCCCAGTATAAATCAGGGACCTCCTGGAATGTACATAGCTGGAACACAAAAAATACATGGTATGTATCTAGCAATATGGAAACCAAATCACATCCAAAATTTACCAGGCCTCCCTCCACAATAGTCAATGGATGCTGCTGTTACCTTCTCATAGGTGAGGGGCTATCATACCGCCTCTCAAAATGTAGGGGACTTCCTGGGATAGCCACCCCAAGATGGAACAGGGTCCACGAGTACCAAATGATTCTGAGGATATATATAGAATAAAGAGATAATAAATGTGTAGAAACCATGGGCATCAGGTAATCCCGAAAAACAAACAACACACATAAAGAAGTGGGATATATTACCATCAATAAGGATCAAGAAGACTCTGTCGACTTGAACTAAAGATTAGGTCCTGGATGCTTTTCCAAAAAGTGGGCAATATGGGGGTGCTGGGACCAGGGTATACACGATGCGGTGGATTTCGAAACACATTATAGTTGTGTATGTATATAGCAGTATAGCAGGCCGTAGATAACTCTGAATTTAATATACCCAATAAATGGGTTTCCAAAAATTGCCTCAGTTTTGAGAAGAGTTTATTTGCGGTTTTATATGGATGTGGCCTATGTCCACAGCAAAAAATACCTGAAATTGGATTGCATATGAATCATTTATATATATATGTCAGATTCTCCTCACTTAGAGGATTTCCAGAAAAATTCCCCGAGTATACAGGGTAAATATTAGGCCCATACAACATGCCCTACTGAACACCATGTAGGCGCTGTAAATCTTCAACAAGCCGTAAGCTTTAAATAACTCCACTTTGCCAACCGGTGGAAGATATATTTCCCTGAAGGATATTGCCGTTTTGCAGAAAATCCGCTGTGATAATAGCCCACTGGTAGTATCTCGCAAAAGGTCTTGGTCCTATCCTAGCAGGGGAGCTGTGACATACCGCCGTTTTCCATCCCGCCTCGTGGGCGCCGCACCCTGTGGAAGCACGCCGAGCGTAGTGACGTTCCAATACGTTGACTGGCTATTCGTTCCGCCATATCACCCGCAGACTTCGTCAGAACTGGGAGGGGACTTCAATCCTTTGCCATTAGATGGTGCACTTAATTGCATACTCAAAAAAGTCTCCACCCTCGCCATCTTGTGTTGAAAGAATATCACTACAATTGGGAATATCCAGAAGTGAATTAAAACAAATATCCTGAATTTAAAAATGATTGCTGGATGTGGAAGAGAGAGCCTAATTACTATGGGACCAAATATCTTACAGGAGAATGATAGACGGTGAGGCGACTATATCATTAGCATATTTTCACTGGTCACATAGGGAAACATCAAGACCAAGTGTACAGCTACCAAGATTTCAAAAACGAGTCCTATTGGTTCTATATGCTCACCACCTAATTAGAGTAGAAAGAATCGAAACAATTAGGTTCATATCTAGTCCACAGAGGCCCATATTTAGTGCATTTATAGGGGTATCGCTAATGTATGATTATCGCTCATGATATATAGAGAGGTTCTAGTGGAATTTATATCAAAATAACACTCCCAAAGTCTAAGTTTTCTCTGTGTTTAGGTCCAGAATGGGACAAGTGCTCCTAGGGTATAGATCCAGAATTTTTCTTTTTGTAGGAGGACTTATATCAAAATCACCCCGAACGAGCCGAAATATCAGCAGAAAGATCCCTTTTACTTTTAGAACCATATGTTTTGCCCCCATGTACCTTCTTTAAAGTGTTTGCGCCAATGGGTTTCACTCTTTCTCTACCTTTCTTACATTCCTATTGTCATTTCTAATGTCTCTCAGATGTTCACCAATCCTAGTCCTAAGGGCATCTTTTGGTTTTTCCTCTATTAATCTTATTACATTGGGCATTCTATCATGGTATATCATTTTTGACTACTAGAACAGTTAATAAAGCTTCGTATTTGAAATATCCTAGAGTTATCATTGTTGAAGAATTGATTAGACTTATGTTCAAATGGGCAAATCCCTGGACAATGACCACATGGAACACATACCATATATACCAGTCTTCCTAAGTTAGCCAGTTTCTCATGTGGTACCCTCTGAAATTCTGATTGTACATAATATATCATTTAAGATTCCGATGTTCGTTGTGCCACCATATGGGGGCGCTTCTCTCCTACCACTTTCGCTATCTGCGGTTTTTGAATTAGGTTAAATGCCAATGGGAGTCCCAGGGCCTTCCTTGACTTCATCCCATTGTTGTCCCGAATTTTAGTTATGAATCTTACGCTATGGTTTCATATTCGCAGCAGCTTTGGTTTTGATTATTATTATTTGTTCCTCTCTTTTATTTACCCAGGGCTCTTTTTTTGCTCTTCTTAGGGGTTTTATGTGAATACCCCCCTCTTGAAACCTTTTTTAGAGTGGATGGGGGGGGCCCGTCTATAATTTTAATTCTTCTGTCCTTTCCCTTTTTTTTTTTTTCTGGAAATGACCGGTTTGGGATTCCCCTTTTTTGACTCTTTGGATGGTAGCTTTAGCATTTTAGAATTTTTTGGCCCCTTTTTCCTTTTTAAATGTTTTTGTGACAGTTTTTTTTTTGTGGACAAAGAAAGACAAATCCAAAAATGTTATCCCTTTTTATCCCCTGTATCCCTAAGTTTTGATATTTCTATCATTCCCTTTTTCAAAAAAATTTATAAAGCTTTTTTAAACTCATCCATACCCCCCTCCCATACCATTTGGACATCATCAATGTAAACGCCCAACCCGGTTTTTTTGCATAAATTTTTTTATAGGGGGTGGAGGGAATATTTGCTCCCCTTCCCCCATACCCGATGTAGGGCATGCAAAAGCCGGGGGCCCCCCGGGTTTCTCCCCTGGAGGTAAACATATTTGCTGTAGAAAAAAGCCCAGAAACTGAAAAAAGTTAGGGGGCAGCATAAATCAAGCAAAACCCAAAATAAAAATTTATTTTGGGCCCCCATTTAGGAAAGTATATTTTTTCCCCCAAAAAAGGGGCCCCCGCTTTTTGTCCCCAACGGGTGGATGGGGGTTTTTAAAAGTGTTCCCCATCGATGCCCCCCAGGAGTGCCCCTTTTGGTATTTTACAATTTTGAATCTTTTTTTAATACATCCCCCCTTCTCTTACATAGGATTTGCGCTCCAGGACCAAATCCTTGATCAAGTGTCTACAAATTTACCTATTGGTTTTCCCAAAGGGGCCCCCAATTAAACAATACTATAGGGGGTCCCCGGTTTTTGAGAGGGATTTTTAAAGTATTTTTTGGGGTTTCGTAAAGGTTGGGGTATTTTATGTATCAACTGTCAACATAACGGTAAATCAAGAAAGGAAAATAATTTTTTAAATCAAAACCAAAAAGGGGGCTCGAATATGAAAAACAACCGGGAAAAATTAAAAAATAAAATTTGGGCAAAAAATGGGAGGAAATCAAGGGAAAGGCCCCGACTCCCCTTTTGGGATTTACTAAATTTAAAAATCCGCCGATAGCGGGGAAAATGGTAAGGGGGAGAGCCCCCCTATGGTGGGCAAAACGAAAATCGCCAGTGTGCACTCCTGGTGGGAATTGATGTGGAATCACTTTATACCTCCATCCCACACGTTTGGGGACAAAAGAGCTGGTGGACCCTTTCGCGAGAAATAATTATTTCTCTGAAAATGGAGGACCAAAATGTATCTGTATATTTGGATTTGCCTTGAGTTTAATGTTGACCCATAAACTGTTTTCAGTTTCTGGATCTTCTTTCTAGCAGCAATATGTAGGTACCCACCTCCATGGGGAGCACCTATGGGCCCAGGCATTCCGCATGTCTACATCTAGGTAAATGTGGGAAGAGGAAGCTAGGTATATACCGCCAACTCCCTATAAACAATATTGCCACTAACCTGATTGCGATACATTGATGATGTCCTAATGGTATGGGATGGAGGTATGGGATGAGCTTTACTCACAGATTTATTATGTATTTTCTTGAACAAGAAGGATTAGAAACGTATCAAACATACTTATACAGTGGTTCGAGATGTGATAACATTTTTGGATTTATTCAATCCTGTCCACGAAGAAATAAACTGGTCACAAAAACAATTAGAAATGAACAGCGGCCTATACACTTCTAACATGCTAATAGATGACCTATCCAAGAGAGTCTTAAAACAGGGAATCCCAATTGGTTCACGTTTTCCAGAGAATAAAAAGACACTGCTACAGTAAGAAATTAGAATATAGACAAGAATCTATCCCAACTCTACGAAAGTTTCAGAGAGAGGGGCTTACTCACATAGAAACCCTAAGAAGAGCAAAAAGAAGAGCCCTCGGTAAATCAAGAGCGGAACTAATAAATAAATTTAAAGACCCAAAGCAGCGAGCTGCGAATACTGAAAACCAACACCGGTAAGATTTAAAGACTAAAATTCGGACCAAACCAATGGGCTGAACGTCAAGATGGTCCCCGACACTCCCATTGGCCATTTACTAATTCAGAAATCCGAGATAGCGAAAGTTGTAGGACGAGAGCCACTCCCCCAACACATATCGGTGGCAAAAACGAACTCGGAATCTAAAATGAATATATTAGTACTCAAATCAGAATTTTCATGAGGGTACCACAGTGAAAATGTGTCTAACTAGGGAAGACTGGTGTATCGATGAGTAATGTTTCCATGTGGTCATTGTCAGATTTGTCCATTTTCGTACATAAGTCTAAATCAGTTCTTCAACAATGATAACTCTAGGATATGTCAAATACGAAAGCTTCATTAACTGTTCTAGTAGTAAAATGATATACATGATAGAATGCCCATGTAAAAAGATTTATATAGGTAAAACCAAAAGAAGCCTTAGGACTAGGATTGGTGAACATCTGAGAGACATTAGAAATGAAAATAGGAATGTAAAGAAAGGGAGAAAAAGTGAAACCCATTGGCGCAACACTTTAAAGAAGTACACGGGGGCAAACAGACGGTCTAAAAGTAAAAGGGATCTTCCTGCTGAATATTTCGGTATCGGCCGTCGGGGGATTTTGATAAAGTCCTCCTACAAAAAGAAAAATTCTGGATCTATACCCTAGGGGCACTTGTCCCATTTGGACTAAACACAGAACTTAACTTTGGGGTGTTTTCTGAAATAAATTCCCTTGAACTCTTTATATACCCTGAGTTATAATCTACATTGCGATACCTTATATATGCACTAAATATGGGCCTCTGTGGACAAAATATGAACCTAATTGTTCGATTCTTTCTACTCTTATTAAGTGGTGAGCATATAGAACAATAGGACTGTTTTTGAAATCTTGGTAGCTGTATTTGGTTTTGATGTTTCCCTATGTGAAAGTGAAATATGCTAACAATAATCTCCCGTTTATCATTCTCTTGGAAGATGATTTGATCCATAGTAATTAGGCTCCTCTTCCACATCCAGCAATTCATTTTAAAATTCAAGATATATGTTTTAATTCACTTTTGGATATTCCTAATGTAGTGATATTCTTTCAACACAAGATGGCGAGGTGGAGACTCTTTGGTATGCAATTAGTGCACCATATAAGGCAAAGGACTGAAGTCCCCTCCCAGTTCTGACGAAGTCTGCGGTGATTGGCGGACGAAACGCGTCAACGTATTGACGTCACTACGCTCGGCGTCTTCACAGGTGCGGCGCCCACGAGGCGGGAAGGAACGGCGGTGTCACAGCTCCCTGTTAGGCAGACCCAAGACCTGTTGAGAACTACCAGTGGGCTATTATCACAGCGGTTCGCAAACGGCAATCCCTCAGGGAAATATATCTTCCACCGGTGGCAAGTTATTCAAAAGCTTATGGCTGTTGAGATTTACAGAGCCTACATGGTGTTCATAGGGCATGTTGTATGGGCCTAATTTACCCTGTATATTCGGGGAATTTTTTGGAAATCCTCTCAGGAGGAGAATCTACATATATATATATATATATATATATATATATATACGCTATCCTATTCAGGTATTTTTTTGCTGTGACATAGCCACATCCTTATAAAAACCGCAAATAACCTTCTCAAATTGAGCAATTTTTGGAAACCCTTCACTGGGTATATTAAATTCAGGTATCTACGGCCTGCTATATGCTATATACACACTATATGTGTTTGAAATCCACGCATCGTGTATACCTGGTCCCTCACCCCCATATGCATTTTTGGAAAAGCATCAAGGACCTGATCTTAGTTCAAGTCGACAGGAGTCTTCTTGATCCTCATTGATGGTAATATATCCACATCTCTATGTGTGTTTTGTTTTCGGGGTTACCTGATGCCCATGTTCTACACATTTATTATCTTTTTCTATGTATATCCTCAGAATCATTTGGTACTGTGGACCTTGTTCCATTTGGGGTGGCTATCCAGGAAGTCCTTACATTTGAGAGGCGGGTATGATAGTCTCACTTCTGAGAAGGTAACAGCAGTATCCATTGACTATTGTGGAGGGAGGCCTGGTAAATTTTTGGATGTGATTTGGTTTCCATATTGCTAGATACATACTATGTATTTTTTGTGTTCCAGCTTGTACATTCCAGGAGGTCCCTGATATATACTGGGAACACATCCACTGAATATACGGTTCATACAATATTAAGCAGGAAACCTACGGAAATCCAGGATAACTACTCCATCATTACACCACTCTGCCTTATATGGTGCTCTGTTGGCTAAGATGACCCTCAATTGAAGACGCTAAGTGTTTTTAAACATGATTTTATTTTTTTCATATGTACACCGTGCTCATGTTTAACCTCCTCATGATCTATGTGATCTAATATAAAGTATTGTTAAATTCATTTGAATTCATTCTACTCCGCGTGGATCCTTTAGAAACCTTCTTTTCCAGATAGGCGTGTTCTTGTCACACTATCAGAATAACAAGGATTAAGATGTAAAATAAAGAGGATTCTCAGTTTTAATTGGCAGTATCCCTTTTAAGAGCTCTATAATGTCTTCTGTGCGCTTGTTGGGGGCCCCACTGATGTGAAGTTGCATCAAAGGGTGAATGGTAGTTCCCATCAAAGATAGTGAAGGAAAGGAAACGATTTATCACTCCCCCCTGATTGATGGTAAAGACTTAGTGCAAAACTTCCCTTTAAGAGCTCTAACAATGAATTGATCTTGACGTAGTAAGCGATTGGCATGAAATGTCTATGGACAAAGGCAAAGGATAGACAGTAGTAAGAATCCTGCACTGCAGAAAGAAAAATGGACTGGTTGATTCCATTGGCATTGCTGTATCTTGATCTATAAACTGTATATCCTGTGATCAGCTAACTGTACTGCAGATGTATTCAAGTGATGGTGTTGGATAATTAGCCGCAAAACTAGAGCAACTGTATGTAAACGTTTCACAACTATGTGCAGGTTAGA
>CATNWA010006178.1:0-11255 GCA_951230385.1 Staurois parvus | reverse complement strand
ACACAACACTGGAGGTGTATTAGTGCCTTGAGTGTGGGAAATGTCTTCTAGATGAATGTTGCTGGACATCCCAGCTCTCATGGGGAAGAAGCACACCCTGATATACACCTCAGATATACTCCATGGCTGATCTTCATCATGGAAGAAACAGTCCATAAGGAGATCAGAGGTCCCCAAAGACATGGATGAAGTGTGGGACCGGGTCGGTCATTGATGGCAGGAGAAGAAGTTTTCAATGTATTTTCCATGAATGGAAGACATTCCAGCAGCTCAGATGTGATCCTAATAACATTGGTTCCCCCATTCACACAGGAGGAATGGACATGAACTCTCACTGAGGGAATTGCTATACAAACATTCTATGAATAGACCCCCAAATGTCAGGAGACGTTTCTATAAAGACGGGAAGTATGGAGCAGAGAAATGAATAGACCTCCCAGCAATGTTATTACCAGGCTGCAGCTAGGGGGAGCTCTAATGTCACCCCAGCAGAGGGATCCCATCTAGCCCACATTAACCCTCTCACTGCCAGAGCTGTTTCTGCATGATTTTGCACACATGGGAAAATGCAGATTTTGGTCCTGAAGATGAGATAAACCCCCAAACATCTATTCTGTGACATCAGAGGCCCTGGAGAATAAAATGGTGGTGATTGTTAAGGTGTTCCCCGTACACAGATTCCCCTTCATATCCGCCTTTATTTCCTCCTTTCCCCCATTTTCTATGTTGGGATCTTTTCTACAATACTTTGTTATAATAATGGAACACGTTGTGTATTGTATTGTACACCAATAATAATGACTCCGCCCCCACATTCCAGACAAGGGATCTTCCTGACCAATCGGATTCCTTCCTTTACTATTTCCTGATTTTTATGCTTCAATCTTGTTAAATGTAAAATTATAATAAAACATTTATTGAACAAAAACTATTGTGTGTGTCGGTGCAATGACGGCAAACTTCAATATAGAACATTGCTCCTCGGTGACACCTCACACCCTTCAATAACGGCGCAGAGTGCGGGGGTCAGCAGTATATCATATACAGCCCACCATACAGAGTGCAGAGGGGGGCTGTAGTGTGCCCCCCCCTGATCCATACCAGGCCACATGTCCACAACATGGGGGTCACCTTACCAGGGGGGATTCCCCCAGGCATAGCACCTTGTCACCTTGGCTGGTGGGTGTGGGGATCTGTGGGTGGGGGTCATATTGGATTCTGGAAACCCCCTTTAATAACAAGGGGCCCCCATATACCGTCCCCCCATGTGAATGAGTATGGGGTATATAGTACCCGACAATAGCACCAGCCCAATGACAGCTCCCTGAAACTGTCATCATCTACATAAGTGAAGGGACAGGGATGGTGGGACCTTATTACCCAAATGTGACCAGTGACCATATTTGGTCAGTGATGTCACTGCTATCCCCGCCCCCTTCCTTACATGGCAGGGATTCCCAATGACATCACTGATTCCTGGGGGTGTGGCCGCTGTACCCATCCATGTCTTCCTCAGGCACCAGTGACAGCGGGAAGCTGTTATATATAGAAGTGGTAGAAATGTCTCTTCTATATGAACCCCAAAAAATGCGATTCTGCAAAAGTTCTCCCACTTCTCAGTGCATCAACTTAGAAGGTCTTGACATTACATTGTCAGGACTCATTCCACTCTGAGGACAGAATTCCAGGAAATCCCATTGTATGATTTGTAAAGAATGTATTTGTCTCGCACATCTGAACATGAAGTATTTGAACCCCTGAGAAGATCCGTGTTAATATTTGATACAGAAGCCCTTTGTCTGCAATTACAGAGGTCAGGGCCCCTTTCCTGTAGTCCTTGGCCAGGTTTGCACTCAACAGGGATTGGTGGCCCCTCCTCCACACCGATCTCCTCTAGATCTGTCAGTGTTTCCCTTGTTCGGTCTGAGGACAACACGGAGTTTCAGGCTTCCCCATAGATGTTCTATGGATTTAGGTGTGGAGACTTACATGCTGGCCAATCCAGAACCCCTTATATCTTCTTACGGTCAGCCAGGTCCTTGGTTCTCCTGGCTGTGTGCTTCGGGTCGTTGTCATGTCCTGGGAAAGACCCAGCCACGACCCGTCTTCAATGCTCTGATGTGAGGGAAGGAGGATATTGCTGAAAATCTCACAATAGAAGGCCCCATTCATCCTCTCCTTAATGGTCAGTGCAGTCGTCCTGTCCCATATTCGCAGACCAATGGCACCCCAAATCAAAGCATGATGTTACCACCCACATGCTTCACAGTAGGGCATGGTGTTCTTGGGATGCAACTCATCCTTCTTTTTCCTGGGTCACGACCAGGAATGAAGTTTAGACCAAAAAGTTCTACTTTGGTCTCATCTGACCACATACTCTTTCTCCCATCCTTCTTCCTCTGGATCATCCAGATCATCCAGGATCATCCATTGGCAATACTCGGTCAGACGGGCCTGGACATTGGTGACTTGAGCAGGGGAACCTTCAGATGGGCCTGGACATGTGATGACTGGAGCAGGGGAACCTTCAGACGGGCCTGGGACATGTGATGACTGGATACTCAGGGGAACCTTGACGGGCCTGGACATTGATGACTTGAGCAGGGGAACCTTCAGACCTTATCCATGGACATGTGATGACTCCTTTAGCATTGGGGAACCTTCAGACGGCCCTGGATATGTCCATACTGGAGCAGTCCTTCAGACGGGCCTGGACATTGATGACTGGAGCAGGGGAACCCTCCGTGCCTCTCCATTCTTTGTAACCATGACGGCGTAGTGTCCTTACCGACAGTGGTGACCTTTGAAACTGTGGTCCCTTAGCTCTGTGGTCATGTCATTGACCAGCTCCAGGTCCTCCCTGTAGTTCTGGGGAGCTGATTCCTCACCTTTCTTCTCATCAGTGATACCCCACGAGGGGACATCTTGCATGGAGCCCCAGTCCGAGGGAGACTGACAGTCGTCTTTAGCCTCTTCCATTTTCTAACAATTGCTCCAACAGTTGATCTATTTTCACCATCTGCTTGGCAATTGCCCCGTAGACCCCTTTCAGCCTTGTGGAGGTCCACAATTTTGTCTCCAATGGTGTCTTTTGGACAGCTCTTTGATCTTGCCCATGGTAGTAGTCTCCTTACTTCTGGCTGACTGTGGGGAAGGACCCCTTTGTCTTCAAGTTTGTCTCTCAGACAGGTGCTACTATAGTGCTTTGATGAGATGAGTGGAGTAGAGGTGGACTTTTTTAATGTGGAGTAATAGGTCTGTGATGAGCCAGAATTTTGCTGTTTCTCAGGTGTTCAAATACTTCTGTTCAGCAGTGGTCAGTGTAGTGAAAATACCTTTACAAATCATACAATGTGATTTCCTGAATTTTTTTTAAATTCTGTCTCTCAGAGTGGGAATGCACCTACAATGTGAATTTCAGATCCCTCCATGATTTCTAAGTGGGAGAGAACTTGCAGATATCAGTGCAGGGGGTTCAAATACTTCTGTTCCTCACTGTATATAGAAGTGGTAGAAATGTCCCTTTCCATCTTATGTGATGATCGGCTCCTGCAAAACACGGGACCGGAACAGGCAAAGTTTGGTTTGTCACTGTCGTCTCATCCCTACTCTCCGACCAATGGGAACCCAGAGATCATCCCAAGTGGTCATTGTATTTGGCCCTTACATTGGTGACCAATGGGAGAAGGACCCCTTATTATCAGTAGTCAGTGTAGTGGTCCCCTTACATTGGTGACCAATGGGAGAAGGGCCCCCTTATATCAGTGGTCAGTGTAGTGGTCCCTTACATTGGTGACCAATGGGAGAAGGACCCCTTATATCAGTGGTCAGTGTAGTGGTCCCTTACATTGGTGACCAATGGGAGAAGGACCCCCTTATATCAGTGGTCAGTGTAGTGGTCCCTTACATTGGTGACCAATGGGAGAAGGACCCCTTATATCAGTAGTCAGTGTAGTGGTCCCTTACATTGGTGACCAATGGGAGAAGGACCCCCTTATATCAGTGGTCAGTGTAGTGGTCCCTTACATTGGTGACCAATGGGAGAAGGGCCCCCTTATATCAGTGGTCAGTGTAGTGGTCCCTTACATTGGTGACCAATGGGAGAAGGACCCCTTATATCAGTGGTCAGTGTAGTGGTCCCTTACATTGGTGACCAATGGGAGAAGGACCCCTTATATCAGTAAAGTGTAGTGGTCCCTTACAATGGTGACCAATGGAGAAGGACTCCCATTATATCAGTCAGTCAGTGTAGTGGTCCCTTACATTGGTGACAGCAGATGGTGAGAAGGATCCCTTAATCAGTAGGTCAGTGTTCCAGAAAGGCCCCTTACAATGGAAACTCAATGGGAGAAGGACAGCCTATATCAGTAGTCAGTGTAGTGGCCCCTTACAATGGTGACCAATGGGATAAGGCCCCTTTATATCAGTGATCAGTGTAGTGGTCCCTTACATTGGTGACCAATGGGAGTAGTACCCCCATGGATATCAGTGGGTAAAGATCGTTCTTGTCAGACCAACCTATTAACAATCTATGAGGAGGTGAGCTGTGATCTGGATAAAGGAACCCCCGTGGATGTAGAAGCAACGAGGATTGTGTCACTTCCAGAGTCACTCAGATGTAAACAAGCCATTTCCAGCTTGTGAAAGCATCAGAATGAACTGATCTTGGTTTGATCGGATGTTTTTATGGTCAGATTGGGATCTGGGGTCCAATAGACCCCAGATGTCTCAGTAAAGAGAACCTGTCTGATAGCAATAAAAGTAATGCAAAAATTGGGACAGCAAAACAATAGAAAAAAATTAAGGAAATAATTAAAAAAATGAAAGCACCCCACCCCCCCCCGTGTTTGCACACAAAGGCTAACACATACCGAAGTCCACCACACATTGTAAACGGTGTTCTCACCACACGTGTCTCCACACAGGTATGGCTGGAAATGTCAGAGTGAGAGCGATAATTCCGGCATCAGACCTCCTGTGTAACTCTACACTGGTAACCTGAGTGACACCTATGGGGGGTATTTAGGCCCCGTAGTTTGGCGCCGTTCCACTGTATGATGACTTTTGGACTGTTTATTAAGAAAAATTATATTATCTCAAATTGGGAATCCCAGCTGACTGCCATGGGTTAACATCCTGGGTTGATTTCCAGTGACCTTCTAGTAAGTTACAAAAAACAATGAGTGGAAGAAATTTGTCTAAGATACAATGAGGCTAAACCACCACTATTTGAATTTCTTCAGGTGACCAAACACCGGACCATAATTGACAATCGTGGGATTAAGCTCTCTTATGAAATGAATGTAAAATAAAAACAGCATAAGAAAAGTGTGGCTTATATCAACGGAAATATTAACAAGGGGATAGTTCCACACACCAAAATCTGTTCAATAAAGTTGGCTACTGCAAACCACTCAACTGAAGTTATAAAATATAAGATGGTTTGTGAGTTGGGTAAGTTCTGTATTTCCAAAGGAAATCAGCCATTACAATACAGTTCATATATCAGAAAAATGAGAAACCGAATATATTCATATATTTCTATGGTCCTTATCCAAGAGTTAGAAGGGAAATCATCTATACTTGAATAGGACATATATTTGATCCATAAAGACATACTGTTTATATCAGAGGGGGAGTCATCATTAAGACCACCAGTTCATTTGTAATACCTGACTGTCCCAGTGGAAAGGTCAGGAACCTCTACAGGTACGCAAACCTCTCAACCGTCCAATCAACAAGCCTGTTGGGAGGTCCCTCAGAACAAAGGACTTGTATGGTATAAAAGAGCATACACCTCAAATTGAAAAAAAAACGTAAAAACTTCTTCTAAAAAACTTTTTCTAAAGACTTCTGATCTGCTAAAGACTTCTAAGACTGTTACTACTTCTGAAACTACTTATCTACCCTGTTGCTACTATATACTGCACTATACTCACTTGCTACCTGCGGCCATTTTGCTGAGAACTTCCAGCTGCCATTTTATTTTTGAAGGCCATTTTGAAGGAAAAGATTTCCACCAGAGATGCTGATGCTCATTTAAATTCTGGTGCCTGACTGCCCAGAAACATTTCTTTTCCCAACTGCATCCCACTGGGAGACCTCAAAATCGAGATTCTGGGAGTGGTGAGACTGTGCCAAAATATTGTAATTTTCTTTGATATTTAAAACTTATTAAGATTTACACCATTTTATTGTGTGGTTAGGAATGTATTTAGGCTCTCTGAATAATTATTAATGTAACTTTTTGAGTATTGGTATTGAGGTTATATACTGCATACTAACTGATTTGTAGTGTTGTTGTTGTGGTGCTAATTATCAGAGACACTTTCTTATTTCCCTACGGCCGCGGGAACATGGAAATAATATCTGAAGCACTATAGGCGACAACTAATCCCTCTAAAATTTGTTTTAAGTTACTTGATAACCATATCCTGTATGATACCGTAGATATTAGCATATTACATCTTTGATTGTGTGTACGAATATAGTCATTATCAGTATTTTGCGTTTGTATTAATATATATATAAATTTTGTACATAAATAAATGTATTTATCAAAAAGGCAAATTTTGTGTATATGGTAACAAAATCATATTGGTAAAAAAGAACTCAAGGTATATTATTAAGTGGTGATCAAATTATTATGGTGTCCAAATTATTGGTTTCTTAAATATTTGCCGTATTCTAACGGCTGGAGGCACTGCGATATTTTGTTTAAGGGAGAGGACTCCGCCCTACATATTTAGAACAAATTATTACATAAACCACCACAACTGGCGTTTGCAATTTTAAAGCGTGACATGTTAGGTATCTATTTACTCGGCATAACATCATCTTTTACCCTAAAAATGGTATTATATTGTGTTTGCTGCACTAACATTAGGTAAAGTTTCTTTTCTAAAAAATGTACATAAAAAAATCTGCAGAAATACGGAGCAACAAATATTGTACCAGCAACCATGTTACTCTCCAGGGTCTCTGCTTATATATAATATTTGGGGGCTCTCAGTCATTTCCCAGCAAATAATGACTTTTACATGTCGGAATGTCAGAATTGGCCGGGTAGGGAAGTATTAATAATAAATACAATAAATAATCGTCTCCTGACATTTAGGAGTCTATTAATAAATGGAACAACAACTCCCCCAGGTAGAAGTGCCGGTACAGTCCATTCCTTCTGTGTGAATGGGGTGGGGGGACCAATGGTAGGAGGCTCTTTGCTGAGCTGCTTGAAGGGTTTCCATCCATTTCACATGGAAAATACCACATTTGTCTATTGGATGGTGAGAATTCCTAGGATACTTAGCGCCATCTAAAGGCCAAATGCAGAATTTCCCATTTTAAATCAATGGCTGGTTTCATAGTGTTGGTTTAACCCCCTGACGCTGAGTGCATGCAAATTAGCAGCCTCTCAGACCTGGGATTTGTTCCGTGGGGCCGCTAATTTGTGTACCTGTCTTTGTTGGGAGCACACCGCACGGCGCACTCCCAGCACAAAGACTGGGGTGTCACTGAGAGCCCCGGGTTCTGGAACTCTCAATTCCGGGTCACATAATCGCTGTGATAGCATCAGTCACTATGAAGCCCACCCTCTGTTTTCTCTCTCTGAATGGAAGAGAGATACATTGTATCATTATATACATCCTATTATACATTGTATCATTATATACATTCTATTATACATTGTATCATTATATAGATTATATTACACATTGTATCATTATATACATCCTATTATACATTGTATCATTATATACATTCTATTACACATTGTATCATTATATACATCCAGTATACATTGTATCATTGTATCAATCCCATTATACACTGTATCATTATATACATTTTATTTCACATTGTATCATTATATACATCCTATTATACATTGTATCATTATATACATTCTATTACACATTGTATCATTATATATATTCTATTACACATTGTATCATTATATACACTCTATTATACATTGTCTCATTATATACATCCTATTATACATTGTATCATTATATACATCATATTATACATTGTATCATTATATACATCATATTACACATTGTATCATTATATACATCCTATTATACATTGTATCATTATATACATTATATTACACATTGTATCATTATATACATTATATTACACATTGTATCATTATATACATTCTATTATACATTGTATGATTATATACATCCCATTATACATTGTATCATTATATACATCCCAGTTGTACATTGTATCATTATATACATTCTATTATACATTGTATCATTATATACATTCTATTACACATTGTATCATTATATACATTCCATTATACATTGTATCATTATATACATTCTATTATACATTGTATCATTATATACATTATATTACACATTGTATCATTATATACAGTCAGGTCCATAAATATTGGGACATCGACACAATTCTCACATTTTTGGCTCTATACACCACCACAATGGATTTGAAATGAAACAAACAAGATGTGCTTTAACTGCAGACTGTCAGCTTTAATTTGAGGGTATTTACATCCAAATCAGGTGAACGGTGTAGGAATTACAACAGTTTGCATATGTGCCTCCCACTTGTTAAGGGACCAAAAGTAATGGGACAATTGGCTTCTCAGCTGTTCCATGGCCAGGTGTGTGTTATTCCCTCATTATCCCAATTACAATGAGCAGATAAAAGGTCCAGAGTTCATTTCAAGTGTGCTATTTGCATTTGGAATCTGTTGCTGTCAAGTCTCAAGATGAGATCCAAAGAGCTGTCACTATCAGTGAAGCCATCATTACGCTGAAAAAACAAAACAAACCCATCAGAGAGATAGCAAAAATATTAGGCGTGGCCAAAACAACTGTTTGGAACATTCTTAAAAAGAAGGAACGCACCGGTGAGCTCAGCAACACCAAAAGACCCGGAAGACCACGGAAAACAACTGTGGTGGATGACTGAAGAATTCTTTCCCTGGTGAAGAAAACACCCTTCACAACAGTTGGCCAGATCAAGAACACTCTCCAGGAGGTAGGTGTATGTGTGTCAAAGTCACCAATCAAGAGAAGACTTCACCAGAGTGAATACAGAGGGTTCACCACAAGATGGAAACCATTGGTGAGCCTCAAAAACAGGAAGGCCAGATTAGAGTTTGCCAAACGACATGTAAAAAAGCCTTCACAGTTCTGGAACAACATCCTATGGACAGATGAGACCGACATCAACTTGTACCAGAGTGATGGGAAGAGAAGAGTATGGAGAAGGAACTGCTCATGATCCTCAGCATACCACCTCATCAGTGATCATGGTGGTGGTAGTGTCATGGCGTGGGCATGTATGGCTGCCAATGGAACTGCTTCTCTTGTATTTATTGATGATGTGACTGCTGACAAAAGCAGCCGGATGAATTGTGAAGTGTTTCGGGAATATTATCTGCTCATATTCAGCCAAATGCTTCACAACTCATTGGACGCTTCACAGTGCAGATGGACAATGACCCAAAGCAGACTGCAAAAGACACCAAAGAGTTTTTTAAGGGAAAGAAGTGGAATGTTATGCAATGGCCAAGTCCATCACCTGACCTGAATCCGATTGAGCATTTCACTTGCTGAAGACAAAACTGAAGGGAAAATGCCTCAAGAACAAGCAGGAACTGAAGACAGTTGCAGTAGAGGCCTGGCAGAGCATCACCAGGGATGACACCCAGCGTCTGGTGATGTCTATGCGTTCCACACTTCAGGCTGTCATTGACTGCAAAGGATTTGCAACCAAGTATTAAAAAGTGAAAGTTTGATTTATGATTATTATTCTGTCCCATTACTTTTGGTCTCTTAACAAGTGGGAGGCATATATGCAAACTGTTGTAATTCCTACACCGTTCACCTGATTTGGATGTAAATACCCTCAAATTAAAGCTGACAGTCTTCAGTTAAAGCACATCTTGTTTGTTTCATTTCAAATCCATTGTGGTGGTGTATAGAGACAAAAATGTTAGAATTGTGTCCATGTCCCAATATTTATGGACCTGACTGTACATCCTATTATACATTGTATCATTATATACATTCTATTATACATTGTATCATTATATACATCCTATTATACATTGTATCATTATATACATTCTATTATACATCGTATCATTATATACATTCTATTATACATTGTATCTCTCTCTGTCATTTCTGAAAGAAAAAAAAGTGTGTGTTAAAAGTGTATATAAATAAATATATTAACCGCTTTCCCACCACCATATAGCAGAAATACTACTACAGGGCAGAGGGGTGTGTAAATTCATGTACATATACATGATTTTGCACTTCTGGGTAGGGGGCACGTGTGAGCCACATGTGCATGCCCTACCTGCGCCACCATTGGTGGCCTCAGCTGTCAATCACTGGATCCCAGACAGTGATTCCCTGCCGGCACCCGGCAATTGCTGTGTATCACCGATGGGTGAGAGACCTGTGTATAAACAATACAGATCTCTCCCCTGTCAGCTCCTGCGCACTGCTTTGTATGGTTCTGCATAGCAGTGTGCACACAGTGAAGCACACACACAGCCCCCATAGTGAAAAAGCACACAGTTAACCCTTTGATCATCCCAAATGTTAACCCCTTCCTGCCCAGTGCCATTAGTACAGTGTCAGTGCTTTTTATTAGCACTGATCACTGTATTGGTGTCACTGGAGATGTCAGTGACACCAAGTCAGTTTCCTCCAGTACCAGAATACCCACTGCAGTCCTGCTATAAGTCACTGACCATTACTAGTATTAGAAAAAAAAATCCCAGTATCTACACCGCCATTTGTAGACGCTATAACTTTCATGTAAACCAATTAATTTACATGTATTGGGATTTGTTTTAGCAAAGACATGGAGCAGAATACATTTTGCCTAAATTTATCATGACATTTTTTTTTTTTAGAGGCAAATTTCATTAGGGTGCAGCGTTGCATGACCACTCAATTGTCCATTAAAGTAACGCAGCACCATATCGCAAAAAATGGCCCCGGTCAGGAGGGGGGATAAATAAATAAAAATACCTAGATGAAGGCTTGATGTAGGTCAGTGTCAGGGGTAGTGTTTGGGTCAAGGTCAGGGTCAAAGGTCAAGTTCAAGAGTCAGGGTCAGTATTATTTTGTGAGGATTTTTATTTTGATGTTGAAATTAGTGTCAGAGTCAGTTAGTGTCAGGATAAAAGTCGCAGCAAAATGCTCCGTATGGTGTGTGGGCTGTACTGCGGGTACAAACAACAA